>SKCR01000902.1:0-28689 GCA_019454045.1 Zanthoxylum bungeanum
GTTCAATTGGATTATACTAGGTATTTGAAATTGACCATCGGAAGAGGCTTTTACATAATTAGTGTTCCAGGTTAATAAATCAATATATTACCCAACTTAAGATAGCCACTTCATCTTCTAAATAATATTGGAATTAATCACAACCCTGGATAGTTTTTATAAATTTGGATTTTTCTCAACCTACTTTTAAGCAATTTTATTTACTTGTTTTAAATTTAGAATCATCGTCATTTCAATCATTCAATCAAACAACCTGTTAAATACTGGTAATCAGTTGGCCCCATAAATTAATAACAAAAAGGTTTTAAGTCCTCGTGGGATCGATATTTTTATACTACTTGAACGATACGTGCGCTTGCGTTATACGTGTGTGTTTACGCCGGTCACACATACTCCTTAAAACTCTCCTCTGATTTCTGCTTAACATTCTCCAGATCACGGAGTGACAGATCGATCTCAAGGTCAGTGATATGCTGCTTCAGGAAAGCAACAGCCAACTCCCTCAATCTTCCTATCTTCCTTCAATTTTCTTCTCCAAACTGTGGTACCACACCACGGGAGCTCCCTCGAGCGACATTCCAAACATTTTCTGCACTTGGCGCTGAGATAAGCCAACTGAACTCATGACTGATACAAACTGTCGGAGATGCACCCTTGGATCCCCATTCCCGTTAAACTTAGCCATATCAGGCATCTTGAACTGTGCCGGCAACTGTTCCTCGAAAGTCAGTGTGTCATAATCCAGCAAATCTTCATTCTTACCCCTCATCTTGCGGGTAACTAACTCAACCTGATCCCGAAGTTTCTGTAACTCTGCCTGAGACCCAGTTACTCGGCCTGTTGCATACTCTGCCATATCATCATTAAAAGTGGGGATATCATCCCCAACCCATTCGGAGGCTCCTCACCCTCACATTCTCAGAATTTCCCCCAGCACGGGGCACAACCATACCAGCCATAGCAGTAGTCAAGGCTTGCAACTGTTCAGTAATCTTGGCGAGACCGTTCTCTAATTGATCCATATGGGATACCTCATTACCAGATTCACTCATGACTGTTACTGTTATTTTAATGAGCCTTGTTCCTTCTCTAACCCAAACGGTATCTATGATGTCTTTTTGAGACATAGAAGGTGTTAACATGACATATGTATGTATGAGGTGCATGAGATGCATGTAATATATATATCATACTAAATCAACTAAAATTTTCAAACAAATCGGCCCGTTATCATTTTAGAAGCTTTTGGGCTAACTGTCATAGGAGTGAACTCGTCCCAGTTTAAATGGCCCAACGAGTACACATCTCATGGCAAGGAGCCTAACTAATTCCAAATGGTAATGTTCCGAACACAATCACAAAGTGGCCCATCAATCACTTAGAAGCCTTTGGCCCAATCGTCATAAAATACGTTCTTGTCCCAGTTTAAATGGCCCAACAAGCCCATATCCCATGACAAATGGTCCAAATGGATCCAAACGATGATGTTCCCAAACACAAGCATAAAAGAAAGATAATGCAAACATAAAACAATGATTTCTACAGAATGGCCCATCAACATTTCAGAAGCTTTGGGCCTAATGGTCATAAGGTACGAACTCGCCCCAGTTTAAATAGCCCAGCAAGTTCTCATTTCTGACAATAGTCCAACTGCATCAAAAATGAGGATGGTCCACAAGCACATATTCAAGGAAATAATTGTTACTTTAACCATACAAACCCGGTCTATGGGTGGGTTCGCAAGAGTGTAGACAAAGGCTCTCACCGGTGAAGGATGGCCCACAACTAGGTCTCCCCAATCAAGGGTTCGAGCGACCAAGTGAGCGCACCCTTTTTTATACACTAAGGTACGTGCCAATGAGCTATGGTGTGTGACTGACTGTCAAATGGATTTCCCGTTGTAGATTCCCCAGAGGGAGGGTGGAGCGAGGCTCTCTTAAGTACCCTAGCCTCTTAGGCTCTTATCGCTTGGTGACAGGAATAAACAACGAGTCCTCCAAATTAGTCCATCACAATAGGCTAAGGGTAGATGGCCATATAGGTGCCTTCACAGCTTTTCCTTCTAGGAAGGTAGTGAATGAAGAAAGACACCAAACCATTACCTAGCCTCAAGATGCCCTTGATTAAACCCTCATTTTATCCACTATAGACACGGTCAATTAGAACATAAATCCAAACATTACAAGATAATATTTCGGGGCCGATTCTCTATCCCCAGTGGAGTCGCCAGACTGTGGGACACAGAAACTGGACGACGTATGTTGTCCTAGGCTCGCGGCCTAGTTGGGAGTACGGAGTAGCCACGGGGGACTAAACCGGAGAATAATGGAGTTGCCACCTGGTGTGAACCGGGAAAATGAGATTTAAGGCCGCACTCACCCCTCCCAAGGGAAGATCTCAAATCGTTGGGTTCGGAATGGTCCCTTACTTATGTCACTTGTAATGAAAGGATTTATGTAATAATTTAATCAAGTTTAAGTAACACTTATTTCCGAGAGTATCATGCTTCTAAATTCACATGTACAAGATAAAACTTACACCTAATTTACATTTATTTCACATCTAAGATTGCATGCTTGAAAGTACATCAAAGTAGCAACGAACATACAACTTCATTGGCATATTATATTCACAAAAGTCACAGGCACACACACTAACCACAAAAGCACACATGTGAGCACTTTTCCAAGTGGTACGTGGAATTGTATCCCAAGTATAGACCGCACTACCGTCCATTCAGAATCGGCTATAGAATTTATGTCTGGGTTTCCATCCGATATACCACAAGAAATAATACTCAAATGCTATCATGACATAGATATATGAATGGTAATATGATACGTTGAGCCAAGACGAAGGTAAATGATGTAACCAATGGGATAAACATGCTTTTCACTATGATGTGTACAAAGATAGAATGACTATATGGGATTTCATAATACATGCATGAATGGTATAATTGGCTTTATGTGAGAGTTGTGAGTCTGTGCGTGAGTGCAAGGGGATGTCGCATGAAGGGTTCAGTTTAGGGTTTTATGAGGCTGTGAAGTGGCGGAAGGGTTCTTGTGGCCGTGTGGTGTTGAGGGCAGTTTGGCGTGAGCTAGGACTGGTGATTTAGGTTGCTGCCGAGAGGAGCTAGGGCTATGATCTGCGTGTGTTTAGTGTGAATAGGGAATAGGGCAGTTAAGGTTGGCTGATTTGTGGCGTGGCTATACGTGAGGCGTGAAGGGCTGTGGAGTGTAGAGGCTAGGACGTGAGGTGAGGCAGCTGTTGAGGGGTTGAAGCGGTGAGGTTCTTTATGAGGGCAGTGAGGGATGATGCTAGGGTGGCCGATTGTTGATGAGGGGGTCTTACGTGAGAGTTGAGCTACTGTAAAGGGGCTTATTTACCGTGAAGTATAGGGGCTGTTTGCATGTATTCGGCGTGAAGGATGGGTGCAGTTTGACGTGAATGGCTTAAGGACGTAAGGGTTACGTGTTGATGCAAGAAAGCTGCTTATGGTTTTTTGTGTGGTGCGTGGCTGAAGGAGTGGTTAGCGTGAAGGCATGGGACTTTGTGCGTGTGCGCTAAGGGGGCTTCAAGGTGCCATGGGCTGGGAGTATGGGTACACCAATGACAATAGGTCGAGCCAGGACAGAGATAAATTATGCAATCAATAGATGAAAGACACGGCAAATATCGTGGTAAATGTAGCCTTTTAGGCTTTTATTCCTAAACGGAGAACCTTTTAATCCAACACAATAAGCCCATGCGCCTTCCGTTATAATGCATACAAAGATAAAGATAACTATATCAAACTTAGTATGTCTGATTGAACATATCTTACATCCAACCAAACACACATCAACCGGCGTGGCAAAGCATCGTGGTAAAGGATTTTAACCCCTCCAAATAGGGGACCTTTAATCCGACTTACTAAGCCCATGCGCTCGATTGTATCATACATACAAAAATAAAGACAATCACATCAAACTTAGTATGCCTGATTGAACATATCTTATATCTAACCGAACACACATCAACCGGCGCGGCAAAGCATTGTGGTAAAGGATTTTAACCCCCCAAATAGGGAACCTTTAATCCAACTTACTAAGCCCATGCGCTCGATTGTATCATACATACAAAAATAAAGGCAATCACATCAAACTTAGTATGCCCGATTGAACATATCTTATATCCAACGAACACACATCAACCGGCGCGGCAAAACATCGTGGTAAAGGATTTTAACCCCTTCAAATAGAGGACCTTTAATCCGACTTATTAATCCCATGCGCTCGATTGTATCATGCATACAAATAATGTGCGGAATTCAAATGACGAAAAATAAATAAATCAAAGCAATATAAAACAAAAGAAAGTGTCGTTTACTCAAGCGGTACGTGGAGTTGTATCCCGAGTACAGATCATACTACCGTCCATTCGGAATCGGGTATGAAATTTATGTCTGGGTTTCCATCCGATATACCGCGAGCGTTGACACATCTTTCATTTTATTCAAAGCCACAACATACAATATCTCATAATCCATGCATATTTATCTACTCAAGGGCCACAACATGCATTTCAACGTAACAATCATGCAAGCAATACTCAATAAATAATACAAATAAAAACGAAACGAATGTGGAAAATACCCTCAGGTCTAACCTTTTACGTCGACTTTCGAACTCACGTTTCACGGCCGTCGGAAGGGCTATCACACCGCAACTTTTCTGGTTCACTGGTTTTCATTTTACCTCGCTGTTTCGCTGCTCAAGCTACTGTTTTGACCGTTTTGCTGCTGTTTTCTCGCGGTTTCACTGTCGTGTTATTGGTCATTGTTTCAGGTGTATATGGGACTGTTTTGGGTGTTTTTTGTGGGTTTTAAGTGCAGTTTTTGTGTGATTATTTAAGGGTTATAAGTGCAGTTTTTATGTTACTGGTTTAGGGATTTTAGGGACTGTTTTGAGGGCTAATAGGAGTGCAGTTTTTTGGTAGTGCATGGAGGTTTATGGGGCTGTTGTTTCGGTGATATAGGGAGGCTTATGGGGCTGTGTTGTTGACGTGCAAAGGGCTGTTGTATTGGTGTATTTTTCGGTGATTTGAGGGAGGCTTATGGGGCTGTGTTTTTTTGGTCAAGTAGAGGAAGAAGATAAAGAGAAATTTTTGTTATTTTTTGGTGTAATATGCGTGAACTTGCAAGGGATTTGTTGCTGTTTTTTGCTTGTGAGTTCTTGTCAAAAAACGTGTGTGTTGGAGAGGGGGAGCTTTGGGTGATGGTTGTTTATATAGAGAATGGCTAGGGCTCCTCCTTGTCTCACAAGGATATGATTTGGCATTAAAGGGAGGATTTGATTTGGTATCCAACAAGGAAAAGATTAGATTGAGGGGGGACAAATTTGGTTCAAATTAGGAATACAATATATTTGATTGGTTAGGATTAGGTATTTAATTTGTTAGATTAGGAAGTCAATATTTTTTATTTGTTATGATTGATTTTAATTAGGCATATCATCTTTTTAATTTAGTATGTGATTTTGTTTAGTTAGGAAGTTAATATATTTGATTTGTCCAAATTAGGTATGATTATATATTATGTTTTATTTAATTGGTAAATGCCTTAAAATATTTTATTTAATTCAAATACATTATCTAATTAATATTTAATCTAATATTTTATTTAATTTGGGTGTAATTAGGGTGATTGGGCGTGTGGGCTTTTCGTGTGGGCGTGTGGGCTTTTGGTTGGTGGGTTTGGTTTGTGTGGACAAGGTGTGTGGGCTTGCGGGGGTTTTGGGTCAAGACAAAGGGGCTTGCGAGGATTTTGGGCCGAGGTTAGGTGATTTGTGAGTGTTTTGGGCCAGGAATAATTTTTAAAAAGGAAAACCAACAAGTAACCTGAAGCTAAACAAGTGAACTTAATCCGAATATGAGTCAATTCTTGACTCCTCCCTTCCGACGTCCGTTTCCCGCGGTTTCCGCGACTTAAAAGGTAGTGCCTCCAACTGAGACTCATCATCGGGTTTCACATGCAAAAATGCAATGCCTACACATAGTATAAGACAACATCCTTAGTTCATCTAAGATACTAAAAGATGTTATTCACATCAATCCAATGACTATCACTTGGATTGGCCCGATTGTGACCCCATATGCTCAAAGTATATGAGATACCAGGTCGCGTACATTTATTTCAATGTACGAGTTCTCGGAGAGTATTAACAATTTTAAATCTATCCCAGTAGATCTTTATTCCTAGAATAAAGGTTGTTTCTCCCAAGAATTCTATGGAGAATTTTTCATGAAAGCCAAGCTTTCACCGATTGTTTTTATGGGAATATCATTTCCAAGAAATGATATGTCATCATTTATATATAGGAAATTCATTGTCAGTGCGCTCCCACTAACCTCTTTATATACACAAGAATCATTTTCGTTTTGAATTAAATCATATACCATTATGATTACATCAAAATGATAATTCCAAGAACGCAATGCTTGCTTCAATCCATACATGGATCAAATAACCTGCAAACCTTGTTTGCTAGTTTTGGTACGACAAAACCATCAGGATGTTGTAAACATCCTCCGAAAGGTTTCCGTTAAGGAAAGCAGTTTTGGCATTCAGCTGTCATATTTCATAAATGAAACATGCAGCATTAGCAAGCATTATCCAAATGGATTTAACTATGGCAACGATTAAAAGGTTTCTTCATAATCGACACAATGTTGATAACGATACCTTTTCGCTATAAGCCCAGCTTAGTACGTTGGTATGTTGCCTTCCATGTATGTCTTCCTTAAAGACTTATATAGTACTAATAGGCACAATGCCTTACTGTACATCAACTAGTATCCAAACTAAGTTGATATACATGGAATCCATTTCGGACATCATTGCACTTTTCCATAATAGGGAGTCTATACCTTGTATCACTTCCTCATACGTAGTTAGTCGGTATTCCTCAATAAGATTGACATCTTTATGAGGTGAGATCAGAAACCCATACCCCAGGTTGTTTTCTGACTCTCTCCGACTTACGTGGTTCTTATGTATTCGAAGATTATGATATAGTTTCATCATTGATGAACTATTTGTATTCCATTAAGGAATCGGTGCCAGGAACATTATTACTCCGATTTTCATCGAGTTTTACTTTCCTCCCACTTACCACTACATATAGGTATTCCTCTTAGGAAAACTGCATGGCGAGCAACAATTACATTGTTCTCTTGTGAGTTGTATAAGTACTATACTTTGGTTTCCCTAGGATAACCATTATTAGGCACTTATCCGATTTGGGTTCTGGTTTGGTATCATCCAAACATATGCCTAGCATTCCCAAATCATCAGGAATGAGAAAACCCAGTTTCTTTCCTGTTCATATCTAATATGAAGTCTGTCTAACAGATTTTTATGGAACCTTTTTCAAAATAAGTTTTGCACTGTTTATGCGTATCCGTTGAAGGAAATGGTAGGTCAGAGCGACTCATGATTAACCTTATCATGTCCAACAAAATTTGGTTTCTCCGTTCAGACACACCGTCAAATTGACGTGTTCCGGGAGGAGTCCTCATTGAAAGAATACTATACTCTTTCAAGTATATGAGAAACTTATTGCTTAAGTATTTTCATCATAGTCTAACCGTGAGGATTTAATACTTTAGCCGATCTGTTTGTTTACTTCGTGTCGAAACTCTAAAGGTTTCTGATTTATGTTTCAGAATAAACACATAACCATAACGCGATGCCACATCCGTATAGGTCACGGAATATTCATATCCACCTCTAGCCTAGATAGATATGGGCCCACTTGCTTCACTATGAACTAGGGCTAACAGATCGGTGGCATTTTCACTTTTACCAAGCAAAAGGTGTTTTAGGCACTTTGCCTATAAACTAGATTCGTAGACATTATTTGAATGGAATCAAATCTGTCCTAGTACCCACTCTTCGAAATTGTGGATATACGAGTCTTGTTAATTGTGTCCCAGACAACAATGCCACTCATAAGTCTCAACTGATTAATTCAGTTTGAGCTATTAGTTTGTCATGTTATATGTTTGAGATTTATTTATATTCAAAATATAAATATTGTTATTCACATCTAATGTGTTTTTCTCAATATCATCTTTATAAAATGAAACATTTTAGTGTTCTAGAATATAAAGGTACATCCACAATAGATTAAACACTGATATAGAGATAATGTTTCTAGTCAAACTAGTTACATTTTAACTGTTTCCTAATTTAAGTACACACCCAAAGGGTAGTTCCTAAACTTAGGTATCCAAGGTTAAAACAGCGACTTTCGTCCCGTTTTCAATTCGCAGATGAATCTCATCTAAAGTCAGTATCGTGCTCTCAGCAGATTCTTCACACCAGTACATATTTATGTACCACATCCAGTATCTAAAATCCAATTTTAATACTAGTTGCGAACACGTTTATGACAAACATATTTGAAGTCGGAGCCTTGTTCGTCTTCAATTCCTTCATGTCTGCCTTGTCCATACGGCAATCACGCTTCAGTGACCCCGTTTGCCATAATTTAGCCAGACATTTTGGGATATGTCATTTGTCTTCCAAGAAGATTATAATGATTTTTCCTTTGCCGTTTTTTCCACACCCCCGAAGCCTTTGGCCAAGCCTTGGCCTTTCGGAATGTCGAAGTAAAATGCGCCTTGCGCCTCTTGCCTTATTGCAAACTTTGGCTCTGTCTCATTGAGTATAGCCATTAACTCTCCAAGAGTTTACTATTGCAATTTAATACTTCTAAGATCTATGAAGATCCTTCAATTTCATTATCATACTATAAGGATCAAATCCTTAGTTCTGAATAAGAAATTAAGGAGTTTATTTGGCAAGCTTATTGGATTAAGCACTAAAGTTATCATCACATGAATATTCCAAATATCATGTTCTACTATTTGCTTAACTTCGGGCTTAGGCCCAAGATGTTATTTTATCAAATAAAGTAACTTCTCAGTTTTCAGGACTATCCTGATATTTTATTCCCATTTGAAAATTAAAGTCGTTTAAATTACACTTTCACCCAGGATTATGTTTTAAACACTAATCTTTCAATTTATCTTGATTCTAATAGTCCAACTATTTAATCAACAATTTCAGGTACAATTTATTATAATGATTACTATAGTCCAACTATATAATCAACTATAATTTAATAGGTTAGTTCAATTATATTGATTACTATAATCCAATTATAAAATCAACTATGAATTGAAATAGTTTGAATACAGTCCAACTGTTTATTAAAACAACAATTAATTATTAGTCCAACTAATAAATAATTATTTGACGAAATATTGAAATGAGCGCGTATGGCAAGTAACTAAACGAATATTGCAAATTTAATACTTGCCTCCCACTATTTTTCGGCGAGCCACTAACCCTCTGTCGAGTACTCGGGAAACCTTGTTTCCTAGTGGGCTAAGATCCCGTTAAATAACACACAATCTTGACTTTGGCCAACAAATTGTATGATAATTAACTCGGTAGATCTCTAAGATCAATTGGATCCCATCCAATTCCTAGATCCAGTAGATGGACATCCAAGTCCGAAACATATATCTTATATATGCCAATATATCCAATAAATTGCCTAACCCTTTTCCTCTGAATCAACTAAGCATTGGCTTTGGCACAACAAACTTAGTGATCCCAGTTAAGCGGAACCCATTGACCATGGAAAGCTTCGTAATCAATGTCGATGGACAAGAAATGATCTTGACTTTGGCCAACAAATCACAACTTGGACAAGACACCGATATGGAACAAAGCCTTCATGATTCAAACACATCCTCGACGGACAAAGGTCTTGGCTTTGGCCAACAAAACAATGTCAGTCTTGGATCTTGAGTAAGAATCGCTCAATGGAAGGAAAAACACTTAATATGATGTTGAGGGATTTTTGCGTGCAATTGGCAACCGATTAATTATCTTTGTTAAGGTCTCATCATCATACACCCTTAAACATGCATTCTAAACACATAATAAGGCGTATATAAATAAATATAATAATGATATACGGATGGATATTTAACACATTGTTCCTAGAACAAATCTCTCCATTTCCTCTCTCCCGCTAGCACAAGTATTACTTCTACCCGACTACATAACACTTCTAAAGAAACCTCATTTACATTGAGGGGAATAGGTGAGAAGAGAAATACAAAGAGTAAGGAGGTAATAGGCTGGACACGCAGGTCCAATTAATAAATTCTAAATTTATTACAACAATTTCCAAAATTGCCCCACCCATCTAATATCCATCCGATATGCATTATTCATACATCGCAACCATGTATTCACACAAGCATGTTATCAATCAATCTAATCCAATTAATTAATCTGAATATTAATGACCATCCAATGTTCAAACAAGGATTTGATTTTGCGCGAGTCAAACTCGTTTTGCGAATAAGTACTCAAAGTACGAATTCTTGAATTAAATTAAACTACAACATTAAATCCAATTTAATTTGTATTTAATACTAATTCACTATTTAATTCCAAATTAAATATTACACTTTATTAACGAACCTTTACGACTTAGATTCCAAATCTAATCGTTACGGGTCTCAAAGCCCGATTAACATCCAATGTTAATTTAATTTAAAGTCCAATGGGCTTTTAATTAATTTCTAAGGCATGGTCTTTTGGTCAATATGGGTCAAACCCAAATACCAAAGCCCATTTAAGGAATCACCCTTATTTGCCAAGAAACCTATTTAGGCCCATTAGGCCCAATTAAAATTAAAGGTCCATTAAGTCATAATTGGACTTTATGGAAATGGTTTTGGACCCAATTGGATCCAACCAATTTAGCCTAAACCAATCTTGGTACAACCAAGCCCATTAAAGGCCAATTACAACTTTACAAGCCTAATTTCCAAAATAGGCCCAATTAATTAAATTACCAAATTCCAAATTTTATAACTTAATTAACCAAAGTGTAAGCCATAATTAATTACCCAAATTAACATTTCCAAAACACAAATTTGTACAATTAATTATGCTCAAGATGATCAAAACATGTCCAACACATTTTAATCAAAATCAAACCCATTTCATGCTTCAATACTCACGGCATTTTGGGGTTATTTATGTCCGATTCGGTTTCAATCCAATTAAATCCACAATCAACATTAAATCAACATTTCCCAAATGATTTTAACTCATCCAATGATCAAAAATCAAAAATTACCATGATATTAGGGTTCATTGGTATTCGACCAAGCCAACCCAATTTGGCGAAAATTGTTCCAAATCAATTTTCATGAAATTGATCACATCCAACTTCAATTAAACATCATTCAAGCATACTCAATCAATGAATTTTATCAAATCATGCTCAAATACAATTTACCCAATTTTAACCCTAAGTTCAAGTTTCATGCTCAAATGGCTCAAGATACCATTGTTGGGTTTCTCTAAGGTCCCAATGATCAATTTCAAGCATAGAAACATCATGTGAATACATCAAAGAATTTATGGAATACATACAATGATCGGTTGAGCGATGCGAGGAACAATGAAAAACTTTTTATGCCCTTTGAAGCTCCTTGAACTCTCGGCATTTACTGGTTTTTGTCCTCCTCAAATTCGGCCAAAGATTGTGATTCCAAGCTCACAAGTGCGGTTCCCTATCACATTCGCAATACTCCTAAAGTGTGCTAGCACTTGGTAATTTTTGCCACAAAAATCACCATTTGTTCTCCTTCTGTTCTCGGTATTTTGGCAGAAAACAGAAGAGGAAAATCAGCCCCTTGGGCGTGAGAGGAGAGAAGAGAATGAGAGAAGTGTGTTTTTGTCTTAGGTTTATTGATTTCCAAAATCAATTAAAACATATACCACTTTTGATTTTCTAAAAAGTCAAAGCAATAATGCCAACCAACTCCATCAACTATTCACATCACTCATGACAAGTTGTCAAATCACTCAAAGTGACTAGACATCACATCAATCGATTGATTAGTGATTTGATGCTTGATGTGACTTGTGGGCCGTACTTTCATTCGCAATGCGAGTGCGCCCGCAAACACTCCCGGGCTGGGTTCGCTAATTCCAAATTAACGAATTTTCCGTTGCGACATAATTAAATAATTATGCCTAGTAAAATTACTATTCACATCGCTAACGAATTAATTCTAAATTAACTCGTTCGCCCGAATTAAAATCTAATTTCAATTCCGCGTCGAAATCCAATTTAGTATAATATATCGAATATATTATTATATCGATTAATTCCAAATTAATCGTATTCTCTCTTTTTAATTAATATTTTATCCCAGATAAAATTTCTCCATAATTAATCCCATATTAATTTTCTCTCTCATCATTAATTAATCCCAGATTAATAAAGTGCGAGTCATACGTCATCGGTGAATCTTCGGGAAACGACCCATGAGATCAACGGATATGTTGGCAGTAAATCTGGTCGTCGGACTATCAGAACACGTATGTACCTAGTACTACGCTTTTATCGATTTACAAGATATGGTTGGCTTCTAGCAAAGCATCATGCCTACCCAATTCTCTAGAAACATTCTTACTGAAAAATGTGATCTATATCAGGCGTAGTATACGTAGCATTGAGTATTTCGATCCAGTATCGGATGTCACGTGCAAGGACTGGGGCTGGAAATGTGTCTGCCCCGTACGAAGCACATATCGGATCTCTGGTAACTAGTCTCTATATCGGATAATCATGACTTAGTCATATTATCCCGATAACTGCAATACAAAAGAGAACGAGTTCCGTATCCTATGTGATCATCATCTCCACTATGACTGGATTGATATTTCCATCTCGACATCACACCAAATACACTACGATTCTCAATATACCCAGAAGAGGCGTACACATAACCTCTTAAAGCCCTGGACGACCAAAACCAAAGTACATTGATTGTCGCAAGTATTAGCGGTGCAAGTCTCAGGTTTAGACCAAATACACCTACCCTGATTCGGACTTCCATAGACACATAGTCATACTACCAACGGAATTCCGAGGGGTCTATCCACAGCAAAGCTGTTTTCCGTACCATCGATAAAACACAACCTCCTACTACACTTGCATGAGTATCCTATACCCAAATATATGAGAACTATGTTGTTATGCCATCACAACGCGCACAAGTGTAATACTAGTCTTTTCCGCATTATCGATGTCTAATCTCAATAATACTCTGACTAGGGATATTTAATGATTAAACCTTCGTGGATTGATATTGTCTCATATCATCTCAATCCGGAACTAATCATATAGACCTCATATCATTTATACATCTTGGTAATCAAATTACAAATGATAAGAGAGCAATTTCCTTTGTCACATAGTTAATTTGTACAACAACACCATGATCTGTACAAATAGTGACGTTATGGGTCATAACAGTCCAACACAAAGATGTTCATGTTGGACATAAAACAATTAATAAGAGTTTGGAACTTAGATTAAAGATTAGAGTTATGGATACCATTCTAAAATCACTTGACCACCTTTGGATGAACTAGAATTGTTTATGAGATATTTCTTTTTGGGATTCTAAAATTGGTTTATGTTTAGATTCAAATAAATGAATATAAATATTTAGAATACTTGTATGTTAGTTGTATAACATGTGTTATGGTTTGTTTTGATATCAAAATTGGTTTTAAGGTGTATTGAAATGATAGGAGAAAATTGAAAGTTTTTAAGATTGATTTAAAGGTTGAAATTACTCACTGCCCAGGTGAGCGTCTCGACTTTGACCATCTAGCGTCGCGACACTGAGCATCAGACTTAGAAGCATAATGACTCCCATCCTTATGCATCGTGACGCTGAGATGTTTAGCTCTCGGAGTTGCTTTCGCACTTTGGAGTGTCTTTACTCCCATCCAGCGCGTCGTAACTCCCAGGGTTGACGAACACTAAAACTTCATTTTCTCCGGTCCAGAGTTTCCGGACTCCGATTTAGTCCCCATTTTTTCCTATGAACTCGTATCGAAATGTATTTTTTTATTAAAATATTTAAAATACAAATATCTCCGATATCCTTGGGTTAAACCCACTTCCTTTGTGCGGGGCATTGATCGGACTCTAGGGGTTCCACAACTGCCCCAACACAATTTTTTGCTCACTACCGCACATCATCGTGTGTAACAAGGCTCAGTTCGATTTTTTTATCCAAAAATATTAGGGAATATTTACAGGTGGTTTAAAATTGTATTGGGATGTTTTTAATTGAAAAATTGACCAGAAACTAAGTGGGTGTTCACGTAAATATATGGTGATTTGGGCAGTGAGTTGTGCGTATTTTGGGTCCAAAAGAGACCAGATTTACACCGCTGTTCAGGGGCTGTTCCGGGGCAGAAATTTTATTCAAAAAAGAAGTAAAATTTCAGTGGAAGAGCTGGTAACATTCGGCTACAAGAAGGAAATGGCAGAAAAAAATTTCAAGTCCAATCCCGGATGCCTAAGGTGTTTCCGCTGCGTTAAGAAAGTGGTTCTTACACCGATAAGTTGTAACAGCCCCATCCTCGGAGATTCTAACGGCAGGGAATATGCCATCCTCTCCCCCTGAGCCTTTGAATTTCTGACTATGATAAAAACAAATAATCTCATCTCAAACGTAAACTCATGCAAATGGTGTTGGGGTTTCAGACGATGGGCGCGGCGGAAGCGCGGTTCGGACGAAATCGTAATTTTAAAACTTTTTCAAATTATCTAATAAATTATTCAATATCTAATATGAATAATTTATTCATATTTTACCTAAACCTATTAATTCGATATCAAATAGACACATAAATATAAAGGAAACGTCGCGAAACTTTTACGAAAAATGTTTTCCGTAAAATGACGCAAAATGAGTTTTTGAACGAACTGACCACCCAACACTTATAGGGACTGCCCAGTTCAGTCCCAATAGTGTTAGGACAGTTCATGGGCTACCCGAACAATGAAAAATTCAATGTTTGGACAGCCGTCACCCGGTAACGCCATTTTTCGCCGTTTTCGCTTATTTCGACTCCGAAATACTTTTCGGAAATTGTTCCAACTCCTAAAACACATCGAACACATTCATATGACATCAAATTCATCACAAAATTTCCAGGTTTTCCAGAACTGATCCATAAACCGAAATTACCAAATTTCATGCTTCAAATCCATTTTTTTAAGATTAAATCAATTAATCAAAACACCAACTCAAGTCACCACATATGAATCACCTAAGAACAATTCTAGGTATTACAAGAGTGTTCATAATACTCTAGAATGGAAACATGTCATCAAATGAACAAATTGGATCAATATTACCATAATATCATCCAAAATCTACTTCATACATGCCAACACTTCCAAATCCATCCACCACAACCAAAAGCCCCTATTTTTCACAAATAAAAGGAACCCTAGAACTATTCTAAGAATTCAAGAGAACATGAAACTAATTTCCAAGCTTGGGTTATGGAAGATTACCTTTTAATCTTTTGATTTCCAAGCTTTTTCTTGAAATTTTCCTTCATTTCTTCATGATTTATTTAAACCAAATCTTAGGGTTTATTTTGGAAGTGGTTCGGCCATGGATGGGTTACGATGAAGAAGAAAACAAATTTTTTAATTTAAAAACCCTCATGATCGACTAGATGTTATATAGGAAGGGTATTTTGGTCATTTTTATTTTAAACAATTTAAACTTTATAATAGCAAATCAAATTTGCACACACAAAGCTTAATTAAATCATGCCATGTGTTATCAATAATTATTAAACATATTTCATAACAATTATGAAAAAGTTTATCAACTAATTATTCAAACATTTAATATTTAAATATTTAAATAATTAATTAATATAATTATTATTATATATGTATTTTTATTTACAATAAATAAAAAATACATAAATTTATGGCATGTGTCAAAATCTCATTTGAGGAATAATTAATGTGTATCTAATTGTATTATGTATCAAATACAAATACACAATAATTACGATTGGCAAAAATCCCATAATGCATGTGTTATCGTTTAACCGATTAAACGATTCGAATTAACTCACTTAATCCAATGAAGTATTATGAATAATGTGTATTATTCATATCGTGTTTCCCAAGTGCTCAACGAGTACACTTCATATAGTGGGACTCTCTAAGTTTAGGTTTATCCGTCACGAAATCCAATTTCGTGTCCATAATTCACCCACTCATGAATTATGATGACCACGGATAATCTCGCTAAACTATGCAAGCCGAGGTCATTGCATACGTATAATCCCTCCGTCACAGGCTATCCATATTATACATGGGATATATATGAGAAAGTCAAATCCGTTTGATATAATATAGTCGACTTTCTATTTACGATCTCTACAAAAATACTCGGAACTGATTTCCGAAGTTATACCACGTCCATGGATTTATTAGATCGTAAACACATGAGAATGCCTATGCCCTGTACACAGGACTGACGGATCCTATCTTGATACGCACTGGATATCATTAGCATCAGTCCACACCCAACAAACAGGCGGAGGTCTGATCTAAATAGATCGGTGACGTGACTGCCATCAAAGTATGGAGGATAACTCATAAATCCCACTGTGGTATCTTAAGTCAAAGGATCACTATGCTCGCTCAACTCTAGAAGATTCCTATTGACATTGGTGTACCATCTATTAGGAAATCTTCAGTGAGTCATTCAGTGTTTACCAAATAAACACCTACATGTCTATACGAGTCTCTCGAGACTCATGGTTCACTGGGATAAACCATCGAACCAAGTCATGATATACGACATGTACTCGTCTCAGCGGATTTTACTAACCGACCCGTGTTAGTAAATCTTGACCAGGAAATTTATTTAAAGATATACATCTAATAGTGTGTTTCCCAATGTCAATTACAAACTACTTTATAACTGCACACTATATTGTAAATCCTAGGGTCTTTGTCTAATATACACGTATCACTAAACCAGATTTAGTTTCGATCTAATCGTAATTGGATCGAATATATGTATAAAAGACAAGTGGTGCTACCATTAAATAAGTAATAATATGGAAAATAGAATTGCTCGTATTCATGAATCAGACATAAATACGATCCGGATTGGCACTCTGAGCACAAACCCTAGTAATTTCTCCCACTTGCTCTAGTGCAAATCAACGGTATCATATACACATGTCAATGTCTATCACATACTTATGGCCCTTAAACGTTCGTTTATTCGTTCGAATGAAACTTTCCAGTGAGTTCACATTCGTGTAGCGTTCGTAAATGCGTTCGAACGAAGTGTTCCAGAGAATTCACGTTCGTGTTGCATTCATAAACACGTTCTAACGAAGTGTTCCAGAGAGTTCATGTTCGTGTTGCGTTCGTAAATGCGTTTGAACATTCTTTAATAGAAGACTGGTGTTCGAGTTGCGTTTGAAGACGTGTTCGAACAAAATTACGTAAAACATAATTTTTTTGCCTACGCATTCGTCGGGCGTTCGAACGCCCATGCGTATTTTTCATGCACAAAGCATATTTTCCAAAAAATGACTATAAACACATGCATAATTTCATTTAACATATATAAAGTAGTAAGTTCTTAAGATTGTTGAAAAATATGTGTCATTAAATGAAATTAACATGCAAATTTATCTAAATTATTCCGAAACATAACACAACAATGGATACAAGGAAAACCTGGAAATGTAGAATATGATGACCAAACTTGGTCCAAGTCGAGTTACCTCTGTCCTTAAGAACTTATTAGCCTCACCTCGGTGATCTACGGATGGTTTTGTGGTAACGTGCTCCTACGATTACTTGGATGCTTCTTGTAGAAGAATCACTCATTTAACAAGAATTTGAACAAGGACAAAATGGTTGAAACTCAACTCTTAACTTGACTCACTTAATCAAAATGAATGACTTGTAAATGTAGGAATCTCCAATTGGAGAGAATAAACCTAAGCCCCAACTTATATAGACATGAGAGGATGCATTTGTGGGCACCATTTGGTTTATGGTGTAACCCTCCTAAGGGTTATACCTATTCCTTATGCCTTTTGGGGTATAAAGGTGTGTTCTTCCAATTTAGATGACATGTCCCTTTAACTTGTAATTTTCCCATAAGGCACTTTTTAAAGAACATGTCTCTTCTTCACTTAAACTATATATTTATAGAATTTACAACAACACATTATCATCCTCTAAACATTTCCAAGATCCATCATACCATATCTTCAACATAAATGACTCGATTAAGCCTATTGTAATCATCATAAAAAAATCATAATCATATTTTAGTTTAAAAAATTGAAAAAAAAAACTCACGCTCGTTTTGAGAGCCTAAACATGTAATTAGAAGCTTGACTGGTTGTTTATGGTTGTTGTTGGGTGCCCGAGTAGTTGCACAGAACCCATCGATGAACTTATTGGGTGCCCAGAACAAGTTTTCAATTTTTTTTTGGTTTAATTATATAACAGAATCTTAGGAAATTCAACTGATATATGATCATTTATGTCATTATAAGCCTTTTCCATTGTAAGAACTCATCAAAAACAACCTTTCAATAAATTCCAAAAAAAAATTGCACACTTCAAACATAAAAAATAATGAAGTATGTTTGTTGACGGACGATTTTCGTCTCAGGGGCAATATCGGGGTAGTGCGCCCGGGACAACCTTCCATCAACCTTGAATTTGTTTGGTTATGGGGGGACCAAAGGCAAATTTAGCGGAAAATAAGAAAACACACAAGAAACCGAAAAGAAAGGATTTAACGTGGTTCGATGGAGCTTGTCCAACCTACATCCACGGTCACAAAGCGGGGTGGGGGGCTCTTTTATTACTGAATCGAGCTCGGTGGACCTTTTTTAAATAAGGTCTAATAAAAACCCGAGCAGGTTGCTTTCATTTCTCTATTTCTTACAAGTTGCGTTTAAGTGAAAAATTTGCTCACCCTTACAAATGTGATTGAACTTCCTTTATATACTACTTAATATGTGGCAATGTTCTCGCCTCTTCATGACGTATGCCTCGAAGATTTATAGATATGCAAATTTCCGGTAATTTAACAGGTTCTCTTCCCCATTCAGACATCGCTGAAAGTAACACATTCCCTATGAATTCCTGTCACATCACGCAGTCAAAGCACATTGTCATCCCCTTTTCATTTAATGATGACAGCCTTTTTGAATTTTGGATGTGAGGGTTTAGGGAGGGAAAAGTCTGGCAGCCCTAATCCCACTTCGGTCGTCATTAGGTCGGCCAGATATTCTACCGAACTACTCTCGACCTGATCAGAAATATCCGACCCATTTTCCGTGGTACTGAAGGTGAAACAGAACTAAACTGAGCTACTGGGCTCCTGATGTGGCCGGTCTCTACTCTGATGTAGTTGGTCTGAGTTGTCCTAAAATGTAGGACTTGTCTCCCATGGCCGGTCTCTACTCTAACACGGTCGGCCTCTAAGAGTTGATCCACGCTTTGTTTTCTGGATGAGGGGATCTTCCCTATTTGCCCTTACGGAACTGTACAAAAGACTTAGCCGTAGAAATCCCCATCAATATATGTCCCATAGTTCTCGGTTTCAATGAGCGTACGAGTTGGTGTCGGGAACTATTAGAAATCTGAAATGAGCTGATCAGCTAACTGGTGGCCCGTCCTCGGGGTTGTATAAAAGGCTGCTCAGACTCCATCTTCAAGTCATCCTCAGTGTCTCCGAACTGAAGAAATAAAGCAGATTCGGCGGAATGAATCCGGCCCCGAGCTGGTGGAACATAATAGTCTCGACGGAATGAATCCTGCCTCGATCTGAAGAAATAAAGCAGATTTGGCGGAACGAATCCGACCCCGAGCTGGTGGAACATAATAGTCTTGGCGAAACGAATCTAGCCCCGATCTGGTGGAACATAGCATCGGCGGAACGAATCCAGCCTCGATCTGAAGAAATAAAGCAGATTCGGCGGAATGAATCCGGCCTCGATCTGGTGGAACATAGCATCGGCGGAACGAATCCAGCCCTGAGTGGGTGGAACATAATAGTGTCGGTGGAACGAATCTGGCCCCGATATGAAGAAATAAAGCAGATTCGGCAGAACGAATCCGACCCCGAGTTGGTGGAACATAATAGTCTCGACGGAACGAATCCAGCCCCGAGCTAGTGGTACATTTTCATCGATGAAATGAATCCAACACCGAGCGGGTAAAACATAATAGTCTCGGCGGAACGAATTTGGCCCCAATATGAAGAAATAAAGCAGATTCGGCGGAATGAATCCAGCCCCGAGCTGGTGGAACATAATAGTCTCGACAGAACGAATCCAGCCCCGATCTGAAGAAATAAAGCAGATTTGACGGAACGAATCCGGCCCCGATCTGGTGGAA
Organism: Zanthoxylum bungeanum; assembly: GCA_019454045.1. Taxonomy (NCBI): domain Eukaryota; kingdom Viridiplantae; phylum Streptophyta; class Magnoliopsida; order Sapindales; family Rutaceae; genus Zanthoxylum; species Zanthoxylum bungeanum. Next base: position 20,373 of record SKCR01000902.1, read on the forward strand.
CATAGCATCGGCGGAACGAATCCAGTCCCGAGCTAGTGGGACATTTGCATCGGCGGAACGAATCCAGCCCCGAGCGGGTGGTACAATTGAGACTTACTCGAGGGAAGATTTTCAACCTCTAAGGCTCTGCGGGTCCTAGCGCGGGCGTCCCCTTGCTAGAGCAACGAAAATCAAAATTGGAAAAAAGTAAAGTTAATAATAATAATAAAAAATGGAGGTGACTTAGTACATACCCCATGCAAAAATCATAAGCAAAAAATAGCAACTCAGATGCGCCAAGGCAGCGTCCTGCCCGAGGCCTCCAATACATAATTCTAAACCTTACAATTCAGTGTCCCGGCTAACCAGGCTTCGGATACGCCGATCCGGGCTGACAGGAAAATCCCTACGGGGGGCATGGACACCCCGTGTGTGCCCTCCCAGGGTGGTACTTAATGGGACTCACCAGCCGACTCGTAGGGGAAGAAACCTCCCTAGGTCCGGTTTACCCGAGACTCTTGTAATCGAGGGTGCCACTCTGCCAAACCCAAGCTAGGTGGTCTGATGGTACTCAACGGGACTCACCAGCCGACTCGTAGGGGGAGAAACGTCCCTAGGTCTGATTTACCCGAGACTCCTATAATCAAGGGCACCATTTGGCCAAACCCAAGCCAGGTGGTCTGATGGTATGCGACGGGACTCACCAGCCAACTCGTATGGGGAGAAACGTCCTTAGGTCCAGTTTACCCGAGACCCCTGTAATCAAGGGCGCCATTCGACCAAACCCAAGCCAGCTAGTCTGATGGTACGTAACGGGACTCACCAACCGACTCATATGGGGAGAAACGTCCATGGGTCCGGTTTACCCGAGACTCCTGTAATCAAGGGCGCCATTCAGCCAAACCCAAGCCAGGTGATCTGATGGTATTCAACGGGACACACCAGCCAACTCGTAGTGGGAGAAACATCCATAGGTCTGGTTTACCCGAGCTATTCCTCAAAAATGTGAGCCATGAGGTAGTAACGCTCCAGCCTCGGGGGTTTGATAGTGACACCCGGGAGTGGTGTGCCATGAGGGGTGTTTGATAATGACACCCGGGAGTGGTGTGCCACGAGGGGTTCACGCGTTTCCCACATGCGCCTCATCCCTTGATGCGTTCTAAATCCTCAAAAGCAAACGGGACCAGGTCGGGACATTTCCACCCGGGGGTTTGATAATGACACCCGGGATTGGCATGCCACGGGCTTGGTGCCCTCCCCAGTTACCGATCACCCATTCGCATCGAGCACGTCCCAAGAATATTGAACATGATTGTCGCATTTAATTAAACAACGAGTAGAATGGACATGTTTCTTAATTCTAAAGAGAAAAACACGTTCATATTCATGAGACCTACTGCCCTTCTTACTACTCTTGGTGGGTCATTTCAAGGGAGGTTTTACAGTGACTTTCTGGTTCTGGCTGGCTTATCTAAATACTTGCGGCTTAAAGAGAAAAGATTACTGGAAGTACCTTCTCAGCATCTCGGCGTTCCGTGGCTTCCTGAGCCGATACCGTCCAGTTGCTCCAAGAGATAGGTACCCAGTCTCACAATCTCTGATACTCTATATGGTCCTTCCCACTTGGCGCCCATCGAACCTTCCTCAAGCCGGCGGGTATTCAATGTGACCCTCCTCAAAACCAAGTCTCTGGGGAGGAAAGATCGATTATGGACTCTCTTATTGTAAAAACGGGCCATTCTCTATTGCCATACGGCAGCTTTCATAGCCGACTTCTCTCATTTTTCTTCAGCCAAATCGAGATGATTCCTGATAAGTTCTTCATTTTGTTCGGCCTCAAAGTACCGGACCTGGTGGGTGATCATCCCTATTTCTTCCGGGATAACAGCTTAACACCCATAAGCCAAAGAAAATGGGGTGTCTCCCATGGAATCCTTGTAGGTCGTCAGGTGTGCCCATAGTACTTCTGGTAATTCTTCGACCCATAGGCCTTTACAAGATCCGAGTCGGGCCTTCAAGTTTGCTTTGATTGTTTTGTTAGCGGCTTCGACCTGCCCGTTGGACTTGGGATGAGCCGGTGAAACAAATCTCAAGGCAATTTGAAGATCTTCACAAAGTTTTCGAAAACCTTTGCTGTCAAACTGTTTCTCATTGTCAGTAATGATGGCCCGGGGAATCCCGAACCGGCAGATGATATTCTTCTTTACAAAATCTGTGGCCTTTTTTTCGGTGATTGTAGTCAGGGGTTCAGCCTCTACCCACTTGGTAAAATAATTGACGGCAACAATAGCGTACCTGGCTTCTCCCCTCCCTGCTGGCATCGGCCCGATAATATCCAGTCCCCACTGAGCAAACGGCCAGGGGCTCACCAGTGAATTCAACTGTTCTGCCGGCTGATGATCAAGATTGGCATTTTTCTAACATCCCTCACACTTTCTGGCCACCTTCATTCCGTCCTGATGCATGGTCGGCCAATAGAATCTTTGTCTCAATGCCTTATGTGCGATAGACTGCCCTCCGGCATGACTTCCACAGATACCTCCATGGATCTCCCTAAGCACATAGTCGGCTTCTTATGTCGTGAGGCACCTCAAAAGTGGTACCGTATACCCCATTCGGTATAACACTTCTTCTATCAGACAAAACCTTGAACTCCGACATCTCAGCTTTATTGCTTCTTTCTTATCTCCGGTCGTTTCTCCGGTTTCCAAATACTTCCTGATCGGGTCCATCCAGGAGGACTCTTCTTCTACTTCGACTTCCATTACATCAGATTTCCCGACACTCCTCTCCTGTAGACAAATCAGCGGGATGGTTCTGGGCTTCTCTGATATAATGGAAGATGCCAGCCGAGCTAAATATCCATAGTCGTAGTATTATCGAGACTGGACATCAATAATGCGGAATAGGCTAGTATTACACTTGTGCGTGTTATGGAAGCGTAACGACATAATTCTCATATATTTGGGTATTGGATACTCATGCAAGTGTAATAGGAGGTTCTGTTTACCGATGGTACGGAAATAGCTTAGCTCTGGATAGACCCATCAGAATCCCATTGGTAGTGTGACTATGTGTCTATAGGAGTCCAAAATAGGGTAGGTGTATTTTGTCTTAACCTGAGACTTGCATCGCTAATACTTGCGACAATCAGTATACTTTGGTTTTGGTCGTTCGGGGCTTTAACAGGTGTAGGCACTACATTTTTGCATATAAATCCCGATGATGAGTCTCATTTGGAGGCACTACCTTTTAAGTCGCGGAAGCCGCGGGAAACGGACTTCGGAAGGGAAAAGATGGAAATCAGTACTTTGTCGAATTTGACTCGCTTGTTTAGCTTCGGGTGTAGGGGTTTTAGGGGCTAAATCCGGTAACGCAGCGGAAGCGGCGGAAGATCGTATCTTCCGATTTCAAAACTTTTTGTCGGATTAATTAAATAAACATATTTATTTAATTATCCAATAATCAAATTATGAAATAAAATTCAAATGAATCATATTCAAGTGAATTTACCGAATTACCCTTGTATTGGTATTTTGTCCATTTTAGTCTGAAATTGATCTAATCAATTTTGAATGATTCTAAATCATTTCTAAGATGAACTTAGCATGTTCAAAACATCAAAACACCAAAAGCACCAAAATTCCCAAATTTCTTCATCAAGGCCGAATGCACTACATTAGTGCCATTTTGTGCACTTTGTCATTTCATGCATCAAAACACATCAAGATGTAATCCAATGAACATGAAACTTTATATGCATCATATACACATCCAAATACACAACATATATGAAAACCCCCAAATTGGAATTGGTCATGAACCCTAATTTTTCAATTTCTTCAAATTGGACAAATTAGACCAAATTGGTTAAATCAATTACTTCAATCATGTTTCTTCCATCCAATCAAAGTCTCAACACAATGAAACAACTCAAGATCAAATCTAGGTCATCTAAGAGTGGGTCAACAACTCTAGATTAGCAACATGGTTTCCAAAACCTTAAAAGAACACTTATAACTACACTAGTCACAAGCTTTCTCAATTATACATGCCCTACACTTTCACAAACATTTATCCATCAAAAACACAAAGAATAAAGAATATAAAAACTCAAGAACATCACAAGATGTTGCCCATAACAAGAGGAACAAATTACTCTCTAATGGAAGGTTGGAAATACTTACTATTTTCCAAGCTTTTCTTGATTTTTCTTTCTTTTCTCTCTAGCATTCTTTGCCTTCCTTTAATGGAGTTTTTGGTTAAAGTGAATTAGGTTAAAAGCAAATGAAATGAAAAACAATATATACAAGCTTGGAAAAAGCCCTTGGCCGAAATTGGTAAGGCAAATAACAAGAATATTAATTTCATCTTCATTTGTCTTTCATTTGTTCAACTTGGTTAAATATCTAAAACAACTTTAAAGATATTTAATTTAGTCAACAAATGCAACTTAGAAAAATATAACTCTTATATTTTAAAGTGTCATGGCCGAAATTGATAAAGAATAAAGGAAAAAATATTTTTATTTTTCAAACAATTTTGAACAAATATCTTAAGAAGTCAAAATCAATTTGACAACCTTTTCCTTTAATGTAAAGTCAAACATTTACATTTATAATCATTTCCTAACTTTATCATTTGGTGATATATTTATATTTTAATTATATTAATCATTTAACAATTAAATAATTAAATAATTAATTAAATACAAATATATCAAATATATGTATTATATTTACTTTAAATATCTCAAATACATATATTGATGATATATGTCAAATACCTTTATTTGACTATTTATTAATGTGTATTTAATAATATCATATATTAAATACAAATACACATTAATTAGGAAATGACGGTTCGGCCCGTTCGCATGTATTTTTCGTTTAACGATTAAACGATTTATAAATAATCATCATTATTCATAAATGTTGCTCTAGTGCTCTACGAGTATGTTTCATTATTGAGACTCTCTAGATTCAGGTATATCCGTCACGAAATCCAATTTCATGTCCATAATCTATCCACCCGTAGATTATGACGATCACAGATAAACTAGCTGAATCATACAGGTCGAGGTCATTGCATACGTATAATCCCTCTGTCACAGGTATCCAGATAATCCCAGAGATATAGATGTAAACGTCAAATCTCTATAGGTATTATCTCGTCGACGTATCTATTAGCAATCTTTAAATAACACTCGGAACTTACTTCCGAAGTATACTGTGGCCACAGATTTAACAGACTGCTAAATATATATGGACTACCTATGCTTTGTACACAGAACTGACGGATCCTATCTTGACACACACAGGATATCCTGAGGATCGATCCACACCCAACAAACAGGTGGAGGTCTGATCTAAATAGATCGGTGACGTGACTGCCATCTAAGTGTGGAGGATGTCTCATACATCCACAGTGGTGTCTCAAGTCGAAGGACCACTATGCTACTCAACTCGAGAAGATTCTTATTGACGTTGGAGTACCATCCATTAAGAATCTTTGGTGAGCCGTTCAGTGTTTATACACTATAAACACCTACATGTCTATACGAGTCTCCCCAGACTCATGGTTCACTGGGATAAACCATCGGACCAAGTCTCGATATACGACATGTACTGGTCTTAACGGATTTGACTAACCGACCCGTGTTAGTGAATCTTGACCAGGAACTATGTTTGATAATATATATATAACAGTGACACTTCCCAATGTCAATTACAAACTAACTTTGTAACTGTGTACTGTATTATATATTATCGGGCCTTTGTCTAATATATACATATCACTAAACCACATTTAGTTTCAATCTAATCGTAATCAGATCGAATACGTATATAAGAACAAGAGGTGCAACCATAAATAAGTAATATTATGGAATAAGGGGATGTTCGTATTCATGAATGAGACATAAATACGGTCCGGATTGGCGCTCTGAGCACCAACCCCAACATCGGGCTCGCTGGTGGACCTCCGTTTTAAAACACCTTTAGCCTAAAAAACCCGCAAACACTTAACCTTGGCCCAAAACCCCACATCCAAGCCCATCTCACCCAAGCCCAAACAAAAATAATTAAAACCTTTAAAATACATGTCACAAATTAAATTAAATTAAATTAAAGTTAACTAATTTAAAATTAAATTAAAATCCAACTCAAATTAAAATCCAACACAAATTAAAATCCAACACAAATTAAATTCCAATTTAAATTAAAACAAATTAAATTTAAATTAAATCTAAATTAAATTAAAACAAATATTTAATTAAAATCTAATACCAAAATTAAAATAAATCACTTCCTAATTAATAAATCACTCACCAATTTAAAATATTTACTCACCTAATTAATAAATTAAATGCCTAATTAAAATCAATCATAACAAATTAAATATATTGTATTCCTAATCTAAACCAATCAAATATTCAACCTTCCTAATTCACCAAAATTTGTCCCTCAATCAAATATATATTTTCCTTTTGTGACACTAATTAGATATTACAAATCCCTATCCATGCAAACCCTAATTGACAACTATAAAACACACACTAAATCAACCCTAAGGGCTCTCTCATTCACACTCCCCACTCACGGCACAACAACAAAAGTAAACCCTAGATAGTTTCTCTCACTAACCTCAAAAACACTCATCCAATAACCAGCCTTTGCTCCACTCACCTTCACGTAAACCCTCCACTCACAAAGCCACACAAGACACTCGATCTTGACTCTCCACACCACATGCCCTCAATTTCACTCAACACGTCTGCCGCATAAGCCATTCACGAGCAACCTCTCCACACATAACATTGCCACCACACGCATAGCACCACACTCACACACGTCCTCACTCAGTCCACAAGCCAACTCTTTCGCCATCTTACCCTCCCCCTAACCTTCTCCACGTCCAGCACGTAATAGCACATTAACACCCTCTCACTCACGTTACTAGCCTCACACATCCACGTCCCCCTTTGCCTTCAATTGCCCCCTTCACAAAATCTACAAAACTGCCCTCACGTAAGCCATTCCATAAGCACACCATCTGCCCCTTCAAGCCAACTTCACCCTTCACGCCTAGGCACCTACCCAATTCACGCATAAGCCAAAAACTGCCACCCCTCAATTCCAAAAACTGCCGCCCAAATAAGCCAAAAAATTACCGCAATATAACCCAGTCCAGTCACATATTTCACCCAGCAAATCAACACAAATAGCCCCTGAAACTGCCCAGATTTTAGCCCCAAAACTGCATCAAAAACTACCCCCGAACAGCCCTCCAAAATCACCCAAAATAGTAGCCTAAAATACCAAAAACAGTGACCAGAAAATACCTTGAATACAGCAGCAAAACAGTGGCAAAACGGGGCGAAAACAGCAGTCTGAGCAGTGAAAACAGCAAGGAAAAAAGTGAACCAGCGAACCAGAAAAGTTGCGGAGTGATAGCCCTTCCAACGGCCGTGAAATGTGAGTTCGAAAATCGACATAAAAGGTTAGACCTTAGGGTATTTTCCACATTCGATTTCTGTTTTATTTGTATTATTTATTGAATATTGCTTGCATGATTGTTATGTTGAAATGCATGTTGTGGCCCTTGAGTAGATAAATATGCATGTATTACGAAATATTGTATGTTTTGGCCTTGGAATAAAATGAAAGATGTGTCAACTCTCGCGGTATATCAGATGGAAACCCGGACATAAATTTCATAGCCTATTCCGAATGGAGGGTAGTATGATCTGTACTCGGGATACAACTCCACGTACCGCTTGAGTAAACGGCACCTTCTTTTGTTTTATATTGCTTTGATTTGTTTATTTTTCGTCATTTAAATTCCGCATGTTACTTGTTTATGCATGATGCGATCGAGCGCATGGGCTTAGTAAGTCGGCTTAAAGGTCCCCTATTTGGAGGGGTTAAAATCCTTTACCACGATGCTTTGCCGCGCCGGTTGATGTGTGTTCGGTTGGATGTAAGATATGTTCAATCAGGCATACTAAGTTTGATATGATTGTCTTTATTTTTGTATGCATGATGTGATCGAGCGCATGGCTTAGTAAGTCGGATTAAAGGTCCCCTATTTGGAGGGGTTAAAATCCTTTACCACGATGCTTTGCCGCGTCGGTTGATATATACTCGGTTGAATGTAAGATGTATTCAATCGGGTATACGAAATTTCATATAGTTATCTTTATCTTTGTACGCATTGTAACGAAAGGAGCATGGGCTTATTGTGTTGGATTAAAAGATTCTCCATTTGGGGGAAGAAAAGCCTAAAAGGATACCTTTACCACGATATTTACCGTGTCTTTCATATTTTGATTGCA
>SKCR01000903.1:0-28568 GCA_019454045.1 Zanthoxylum bungeanum
GTTCCTGGACTACAAGATGGTAGATTCAAGGACGATGATGTCTCAGTTGGGTGAACTGCAATTGATCATTCATGAAATACTGGATGAGGGAATGAAACTCTGTGAGATGTTTCAAGTTACCGCTATAATTGAAAAGTTGCCTCCATCATGGAAGGACTTCAGGAGCTATCTGAAACACAAAAAGAAGCAGATAAGCCTTGAAGACCTCAGTGTTCGATTGAGAATCGAGGAGGACAATAGGATGTCCGAGAAGGCCAGCTACAAGACTCTGGAGTCTAAGGCCAACATCATTGAAGGTGTAAAGGGTAGCAAAAAGAGAAAGAACAGTGGAGCTGACTCTGGGAACAAGAAGTTCAAGGGAAAATGCTACAACTGTGGAAAGAGCGGTCATATGTCAAAGGACTGCAGAAACAAGAAGTCTCAGGACAAGGGCAAGAAAAAGAAAAATGAGGCCCATGTCACTGAAGGTGAGCAGCTGACTGTGATATCTCAGAGATGGAACTATCAGCAGTGGTAACCGAAGCCAACATAGTTGGGAATCCGAGAGAATGGTGGGTAGACACTGGGGCTACTCGTCATATCTGTGCAGACAGTAGGATGTTTTCCACGTACCAGAAGGTCGATGGCGGCGATCATCTGACAATGGGAAACTCGTCTACCTCTCAGGTGGTTGGACAAGGCACAGTGGTTCTGAAGATGACATCCGGAAAGGAGCTAACATTGAAGAATGTATTGCACGTTCCAGATATTCGGAAGAACTTGGTCTCGGGCTCTCTTCTTTGTAAGGCTGGTTTTAAGCTTGTATTTGTTTCTGACAAGTTTGTAATGACTAAGAATGATATGTATGTAGGAAAATGATACCTAACTGAGGGCCTTTTCAAGCTAAATGTAATGACTGTTAATCATGCTATTAATAAAGCTAGTTCGTCTGCTTATATTATTGTGTCACAAAATGTATGGCATGGGAGGTTAGGACATGTTAATTATGATACCATGCGTAAATTAATTAACATGGACCTTATACATAAATTTGCAATTGATAGCCAACATAAGTGTGAAGCATGTTGATGAGTGGTAAATCTATCACTATTTCCCACTCATTTAACCTAATATTTTGTATAGTTTCTTGAGTTTTGTGAATATTTTGATGTGTTTTGTGTTATTTTGTAGATAAATAAAGTTTCAGGACATTCTGGAGGTGATTTGGGGCAAAACAGGAAAAATTGGCAAAAAAGGGCATTTCGGTAATTTTGGCGCGTCGCGACTCGCAAGCCTTTGGCGTCGCGACGCCTAACGTGCACCAGAGCTGCTAACGTGCGCCGGGTCAACAGGTCATAATTTGAGAAGTTTGACTTTGCTAACATGCGCCATGCCACGTGTCACCATCACAGCCGATCTGCTAACGTACGCCTTGACACGTGTCATCATCCTACGGTGCCGAAAATTACTATTTCCACGTGTGCCACGTGTCATCCTACGTGTCGCCACGTCATCCGGTCAATGAGTCAACTCTTCCACGCGTCTTGCCACGTCATCATCCATGCTAGCAGGTCAACCGAGTCAACATGCCACGTCATCATCAGCCAATCACAACATGACACGTGTCGCCACGTGTCGCAATCCTACGGTGCCGACAATTGATCTCAGCCGCCTTGCCACGTCAGCATAATAATTGAGCTCTTAGCCGCCTCGCCACATGTCGCCTTATCTTCTTATCCGAATTGCCACGTGTCAAAACCAGAGCATGCCACGCCAACTGCAGCTGGCGTAGCGACGCCAAAGGCCTTGGCGTCGCGACGCTGGAACCCCACCGAGGCCTATAAATTCAGCTCGAGATTTCAGATTTTGTTGTACCATTCTCTCTCATTTCTTTGATGTAAATAGGGAGTTTCTCTCTCTAGTGTCTTTAATTTAAGTTTTGTAATTAAATTTTAATTACTTTTTGTAATAATAGTAATTTACTTTCTTTACTTTTTACAGTTTTTACTATTCACCATGATGAGGTAACTTCCCCAGCTAGGATGAAAGGTAATTCTTTTACTATTGCTATTTAGATTAATCTCTCTTAAAAATAATATATTCACTATTTAAAATTTGACTTAAAAAGGATACCGTTATATTGGTCGGTTGGTAATTTAATTTTAATCTGGTTTAAACCTGACAAATCAAGGATACCGCCAGATTGGTCGGTTGGTAATTTAATTTTGGTTCCGCCTTTATAGCTGGTTTATGGACAAATATTACCGCCTTAATGGCTGGTTAGACTTAATTTGACTTAATCAGGATACCGCCAGATTGGTCGGTTGGTAATATTATCACAAGTTTATATATTATTTTATGGGAGATATCTAAATTAGTAGTGGTAAAAGTAATTTCTTTTACCTTAGCATTTTATTTTATTGTAATTTACTTTTCAGTATTTACTTTACCGCATTTTTACTTCATGTCTTTTATTTTCAAGTTTTTACCAGCCCTAGTTATGTGTTGTAACTAAATAAGTTATCTAGGGTTGTGATGAATTCTAATATCACCGGTTTATAAGGGGTTAGATTATAGTTTGGGTAATATAAAGATTTATTTATTGAGTCTTAATCTTAATGCTTTTTAATTAACTGGCCATTAATAAAATTGATTAGGTAAACTTAAAATGAACTAGACATAGGGATTTTAAGTTTAAGACCTCAGACTCAATAGCTCACGATCTTCCTTGAGGATAGATAACCCTTTTAATAGATTTCCTTACAGGATAGGAATATACCTGTCAGGCGGGGGTAGCCTTAATTGGAACTTAATCTTAATGAATCTATGTAATTTGGTTGACATAGACATATGGTTCAATTGGATTATACTAGGTATTTGTAATTGACCATCGAAAGAGGCTTTTATATAATTTAGTGTTCCAGGTTAATAAATCAATATATTACCCAACTTTAAGATAACCACTTCATCTTTAAAATGATATTAAAAGAAATCACAACCCTAGATAGTTTTTAATATTGAATTAAAACCTACTTTCGACAATCTTATTTACTTGCTTTTAAATTTAGAATCGTCATCATTTCAAATCAATAAATCAACATATTAGATACTAGTAATCATTTGACCTCATAAAATTAATAGATTAGATATTAAGTTCTCGTGGGATCGATATTTTTATACTACTTGAACGATACGTGCGCTTGCGTTATATGTATGTGTTTACGCCGGTCACATGTGTTGAAGCAAAAATGCATAGAACATCATTTCATTCTATAGAATGCAGTTCTGAACCGCTAGAACTTGTACATACTGATGTATGTGACATGAATATTGTGCAAACAAGAGGCGGTAAAAAGTACTTTGTCACTTTTATCGATGACAGCACAAGATTCTGTTATGTGTACTTGTTGAGAAGCAAAGCTGAAGCAATTGAGAGCTTCGTACACTATAAGAACGAAGTTGAAAACTAACTTGGCAAGAAAATCAAAAGAATCAGGAGTGATAGAGGCGGTGAATACGTTTCACCATTCGGTGAATATTGTTCTGTGCACGGAATTATTCACGAAACCACTGCTCCTTATTCTCCTCAATAGAACGGAATTGCGGAGCGCAAAAACCGAACGTTGAAGGAAATGATGAACGCCATGTTGACAAGTTCGGGTCTACCCCAGAACTTGTGGGGGGAAGCCTTGCTTTCCGCGAACTACTTTCTGAATAAGCTTCCTCACAGAAGACTAGACAAGACACCATATAAATTGTGGAAAGGTTTCGTACCTTCCTACAAATACCTAAAAGTGTGGGGGTGTCTTGCCAAAGTAATGGTTCCTAAACCTAAGAAGGTTAGAATAGGACCCAAAACTGTTGACTGTATATTCATTGGATATGCTCACAACAGTAGTGCGTATCGATTCTTGGTACACAAGTCGGACATTCCTGACATCAATCCAAATATGATAATTGAGTCAAGGAATGCGATATTTTTTGAAGAGACGTTTCGTTGTAAGGAAAGACAAATAACTGGGTCTCTCAAAAGGACAATTGACATTGTCAAGGACAGTGATCAGGTTGACCTAGAATCAGATAAACGTGTTAATACTGAGACAATCGAGCCTAGACGTAGCAAAAGAGCTAGAACGTCTAAGTCGTTTGGTCCCGATTTTCTGACATACCTGTTAGAAAATGAGCCTCAAAGCTATAAAGAAGCCATGTCTTCTCCTGAGGCACCTCTTTGGAAAGAGGCGATAAACAGTGAGATTGATTCAATCCTACAGAACCACACTTGGGAGTTGGTTGATCTTCCACCAGGTTGTAAGCCACTGGGCTACAAATGGATATTCAAAAGGAATATGAAAATGGATTAATCAATAGATAAGTACAAGGCAAGACTTGTCATAAAAGGTTATAGACAAAAGTAAGGCCTTGATTACTTTGACACCTATTCACCGGTGACTCGCATCACATCGATAAGAATGCTCATAGCCATAGCAGCTATATTTGGTCTTGAAATACATCAAATGGATGTAAAGACGGTATTCTTGAATGGTGAATTGGATGAAGAGATTTACATGGAACAACTAGAAGGGTTTAGTGTTCCTGGACAAGAACAGAACGTGTGCAAACTTGTAAAATCCTTGTACGGATTAAAACAAGCACCGAAACAATGGCATGAGAAATTTGACAAAGAAATGTTGTCAAATGGGTTCAAAACCAATGAGTGTGATAAGTGTGTGTACACCAAATCAACTCAAAAAGGATATGTCATTGTGTGTCTCTATGTAGACGATATGCTGATAATTGGTAGTAATCATGAAATGATTCAGTCTACCAAAAACGTGTTATCCAGCAGATTTGATATGAAAGATATGGGGATAGCTGATGTGATCCTAGGAATAAAGATTTCTAGGACATCATACAGATATATATTATCACAGACTCATTATATTGAGAAGATACTCGATAAATATATCAAAGGGGATCTAAATGTGGCTAGAACCCCTGTAGACCTAACTCTTCATTTATCAAAGAATACTGGTTCAAGCATATCGCAATTAGAGTATTCGAGAATCATCAGAAGTCTGATGTATCTCACGAATTGCACACGACCTGATATCACTCAAGCTGTGAATCGGCTTAGCAAATATACGAACAATCCATGACACAACCACTGGAAAGCCATAGTAAGAGTTTTGAGGTATCTGAGAGAAACTTCAAAATATGGGCTACATTACGAGAGATATCCTGCTGTACTGGAGGGATACAGCGATGCTAACTGGATATCTGATACGGTGGATTCCAAATCTACGAGTGGATTTGTTTTCACACTTGGTAATGCAGCCGTGTCATTGAAATCCTCGAGGCAAACATGTATTGCCCGGTCTACTATGGAATCAGAGTTCATAGCGTTAGACATAACAGCGGAAGAAGCAGAATGGCTTAGAAACTTCCTGGAGGATATTCCTAGTTGGCCCAACCGGTGTCAGCGATTAGCATACATTGTGATAGCCAATCGTAATTGGGAGAACCCAAAATACAATGTATAATGGTAAGTCTCGACACATACGTCGGAGACATAATACCATACGTCAATTGCTCTCAAGTGGCATAATAACGATCGATTATGTTAAGTCGAAGGAAAACCTAGCGGATCCACTAACTAAAGGTTTACCTCGAGAGCAAGTTGAGAAGTCATCGAGGGGAATGGGCTTGAAGCCTATAATCTAAGAATTGTCACTGGGAAACCCAACCTAGTTGACTGGAGATCCCAAGATCTAGGTTCAAAAGGGACAACAGAAATTTTGTGCAATTCAAAACAAGCACTGAAGAGTTTTGTACTATTTCCCATTCCGATAATGACGCTGAGTGTTGTCTGTCATTGGTTAGGATAAGCTAAGGCTTTTAATGATCACTATTTAGGAGATGAGTCCTAATGGGGGTAAAGACAGATTGCCTCTTCATGGTAGATCACCTATTTCAAGTAAGAAGTGAGGCCGCTTCCATGGGAACCGTTAAAGGCGGGTTACCCTAAAGTGCTTGATGAATCCAGGACCGTTGTTCAGGGCCGAAATGAACACAACTGTAGAATGGGAAAATGGTCGAATTAAAGTTGTGTGTTGGCAATTGTCTTGGTTTACACCAACGACAGAACAGTTCAAGACTATGGGTCACTGGTTTGCCAAGTAAATCCGATTGTCATTCACTAGGAAAGGTTCAAGGCGAAAGCTACCTATTTCGATGCAGCTTTAGCTCACGGTATCTCTCTCACGTGCCTGAATGAATATTTGAAGAATTGTGGGGGATTGTTGTAAATTCCTCAAAGATTCATTATAAGGATATGTATATGTATTACATTGGGATATATGTTTTCAAGGGGTGTTTATAGGGTTGCAACCCACCCCAAGGGATGCCCTATTGGCACCCCTCCATGCCTTATAAAAGAAGGCTTTTATTCCAATTAGGAGATACATAAAAACATATACAAGTTATATCCAGTTTTCATAGGCATTGTGTAGTTTTCTTTGTTTTTTGAGAGAGAGATCCACCATTGAATCCGAGTTCGCATACTTGTTAAGGAGTGCTCCTTGAACAAGAAGTATCTAAGTTATCCTGGGAGAACGTTGGCAATTTGAATCCGTAGAGCACCTGTGACGGGGCCAATAAGTTCTTAAGGACAGAGAGATCTCGACTTGGATTGAATCTGTAAACTTGATTTCCAGGTTTGTCTTGAAGTTTTTCTGGTTTTAGGGTTTTTGCATCTAGATCTACTTTTGGTTGTTGATCTGTTTGATTTGCATGTTATATTACTGTTTAATGACACCACCATTCCCACATATGAATGGTGTATTAAGTGGGTTATTATCGATTATAGCTTTAAGGTTGTTTTATGATGTGGGTTCTGTATTTTTATTTTTTATTTTTTTAATTATAATTTAATGGCAATCCAATTCACTATCGAGTTACATGAGTGGAGTTTGAAGCTAAACTTCTTATAATACCATAAGAATTAGGAGTCATTATTAGTGCTTGTGCATGTAAAGAACAATATGATACTAGTAGAGAAGGAAAAACCATATAGAAATTCAAACGGTATGTAGATTAAAGAAAGTTAATTTCCCTTTTTTTTTCTTTCATTTTTTGAAGATGATTAAAGAAAGTTAAGATATATATGATCTTGCATTTGAGGTGATTGCTATTTTTTTGTGACTTGAGATTCTTTTTGTCAAGGGCAATACAAATTGTCATTTTATGTTGAAAAACTACTGGACAAGTTAGTAGTTAATTACATTAAATGAAATTATCATTTACCTTGTACGTAATATTTTCTCAGTACCAAATTCCATTTGTGAAATGTGATCGAACAAATATATTTTGGAACGTAAATAACTGATATATTTCAGGATGTAATTGGACTATTGTTGATGGTGGTTTTTTGCCAAGAGAGGATGATAAATGGTCAAAGGCTCAGAGAGGCCGATGTCAGACGGAGGGGTCTGACCCTAGTATACAGAGGAATCCTCCCGAGGGAATAACTTGCTGGTGACGAAACAAGTTATGGTACCGACCCGACCTAAAGAAGAAGTGCTAGATTTGGAAACATTTGAGTATTTACGGAAGCCAACCCGAGGTGGTCATTGTTTGTAAACCCGACCTATGTATTTGTCATGTCATTCAATCTTTATTCAGTTGTGTTGTTTATAAGTCAAGAATCCTAAAGTATTTCACTCCATCTCCCGTGCAATAATGAAACGATTATTAATTACCGACTTCGATATCCCTATAAAAATCTAGTCATCAATAACTCATTAGCTTTGTAATTATTTGTTAACAACTTCAAAGGAACTATAGATTCTCCCGAATTCTATAAAACTCATAGGTTATATTCTCTAGATCCTATTAAAAATCTCTCTCTCCTGAGCGATAGATTCTAAACATTCATCATTTTAATTTGTGTCCAACAAACAAGAAGCATTAAACACAAAAAAAATATAAATAAACTGAATTATAATTTCATAAAAATCAAACTGGCAATCATTACATAGGTTCAAACATTGGCTACATCATCCTCTAGAATTATGGAGTTAGTTCATGACTAAATAATAAAACAATGAAAGTAATATCATGAACACAATGGAAATCATTAGAGTTTAAAGATAAAAACTAGAAGATTAAACCTAAATCGAATCGCTTCGTCTTCGGACGTCACCGCCTTTGTCTCTTTTTGTCACTCTTCAATCTTCCTCCTTGGATCTCTTTAAAATATGTGTTTTGAGTCTTTGTGTTGTGTATTAGTCTCCTCTCAAGATTTTGGACGAGCTTCTATATTTATAGAAAAGTCTTGGAGTCATTGTGCATGTAAAACCCTAAAAATTGATGTTTCTGGGTGATTGTTTCTGGCGCCGTGACGCTGAACTCTCGGGAAAAGTATGTTGGTGCTGTCTGGGCGTCGCGACGCCAGACCAAATTTCAGGATTGGTCATTTCTTCATTTTTAGCCTTCCTGCGTGCTTCCGATGCGTCCGTAAGGTCCCAAAACAAGTCAAATTGCCCCAAGATCCATGTTCCAATGCTTCCTACAAATAAACAAAAAAAAATACAAAATACATTAAATGATACATAATTTAACAAAATAGTAAGCTAAGAATGCAGGAATAAGTTGGTGTAAACCGCACTAATCAAACACCCACAAACTTAAGATTTTGCTAATCCCGAGCAAAAGACTAAATAAAATTAACAAAATTAACTAGGCCACTTTCGTAGGGATCACGATTGCATTTAGCGTATGCAACAAGCCTTTAAACCCCCTAGGCGGCCCTAGTGGACGAGTTATAGTCTCGTGAGGGCTTACAGCGACGATACCCATAAACGTCATTCACAAACATGCATTCATGCAAAAATAATAAAATAAATAAAATAGTCCTGATAGTTACGCATATTATTGTCCTCAAAGAATTCTTATCAATGAAATCAACGAACCTTCAAAGTACTCAATGCAACTTAAATCCAAGTTCTTGAATAAATCATCTAAGCTAGACTCACAGTGTGTGTGTGTGTGTGTAAAGGTTTGGTCACAGCTCAACTCTTAAGTAAGCCAACTCAATGATTTCGTCTCAAAAATTGGGATCCGATTGGTCAAACCAACCTAGATATCTCAAAAGTACTATGTATTTGCCTTTTTCTGTGCTCAGTATGGTATGATTTTTTCTTTTTTTTTTCAATACACCTACCCTTTAAGGTAACATTTCTCCTCATGGTGGTCCTAACACTCGCCCATGGGTAGCTTCACGCTTATCGGTTATAGGTGGTTTAACTCTTTCTTTTCAATTTTTTTCTTTCAATATTTTTTTTCTTCATTGTTTTTTATTTTTAACCATACCATACATCATAACACTAGCAAATCGAGATAGACATCTAAGCAAACTGTCATTCACCGACATGTAATTTCTTCAACTAGTCACTTTGTCAATTACTTAGGTTCTTAATGCTAAAAACCTATTGTTAAGTGCTTACGAATCTAACCTAGATCACCTACTCAATGCATCAGATAAAAATCAATTGGGAACTTATCATTTCTAAGACTTTATCTAAAGCAAATAAAATTCATCATCAAACTTATGTTTTACTATCTATGACATAAAAACCTTATCTAAGACAAAAACAAAGGTTTTTAAATATAGCAGGAACTAGCACTACATGCACACACCCCCAAACTTAAAACTTGCATTGTCCTCAATGTAAGATAAACATAAAGAAACAAGAGTGAGGAACAACATTATCATGCATGGAGTTGATCAGGCTCTTGCTTGTCAGAATTTTGTTGCGCGGGTTATGTGGGTCATAGTACCTGCATAAATAACATGCAAACTAATAAACAAACAAATAGCACATAATAAAATAAAATAAAATAAAGAAAATAAAAATAAACAAATGCAAAGGTTGCCTCCCCGCTAGCGCTAATTTTAACGTCTTCAGCCCGACGTAACAACCCAAATGGTCATGGTGGCTTCAGTGTAGCAAACCGGATAGTCTCATCTGCCTTCTTCTTTGGTATCCACCGGTTGTTATGACATGAAAAAGATAGTATGGTAGGTTGTGGCAGTTTATTCATGGATGGTCCTCCAGGTTCTACTGATGGTTGAAAATTTTGACTGCACATGTGGAAAAATTGACTTTACCACTGTTTGAGCTTCCCATGGATCATCTTCAGGCGAGCATTGACTCTGGATTTCCTCTTTTTGTGACGCTTTGGGAGTTATTTCAGTTCTGACTGCGGAGGATCTTCTTTGCATCGCTTCACTATGCTCGTTGGTTGCTTAACTACTGGTTCACCCTGCGTGTTTGCAACTCCTTTTACTACAATGTCTAACCCGTGACATTCTTCATTACCTTGAGAACTCAGCGTGGCTTTAAAAACAATGAAGGTGACTTCTTCATCTGAAAACACTGAAGGTGACTTCTTCATCTTGAACTCACATTTTCAGTTCACCTTTCTGCACATCAATGATTGTTCTACCGGTTGCCAAGAAAGGCCTCCCAAGAATGATTGGGACGTCACGGTCCTCTTCCACATCAAGCACAAGAAAGTCTGTAGGAAAGTAAAACTTATCCACCTTCACCAAGACATCCTCTACTATTCCTCTTGGGTAGGTAAGGGATCTATCTGCTAGCTGTAGTGTCACTGTGGTTGGCTTTGCCTCACCTATGCCCAACTATTTGTAGATGGATAACGACATGAGATTGATACTTACCCCTAAATCACATAGTGTCTTACCAAAATATCGATTCCCAATAGTGCAAGGTATGGTAAAGCTGCCAGGATCCTTCAGTTTTAAAGGAAGCTTCTTCTGTATAATAGCACTGCACTCCTCTGTGAGTGCTACTGTTTCAAAATTTCCCAGCTTCCTCTTCTTTGACATCATCTCCTTCATAAACTTCACATAATTAGGCATCTGTTCCAATGCATATGCAAAAGGGATGTTGATATGGATCTTCTTGAAAATGTCAAAAAACTTAGTAAACTGAGCATCCAACTTCTTATTTTGAAAGCGCTGAGGGTATGGCAAAGGTATCTTCGGGATAGGTTGTGGCTTATATGGAGGAGCTGTTGTACTGTTCTCTGTTTCTGTTATTATTTCCTCTTGAATTGCTGCTTATTTGTCTTGACTGCATTGGTCCTGAGAAGTGTATTTAGTCTCTTTTCCGCTCCTGAGGGTTATTGCTTGACATTGCTCCTTGGGGTTGACTTTAGCATTACTAGGAAATACCTTTTTCTATTGATTAGTCATGGAAGAAGCAATCTGCCCAATTTGCACTTCTAAAGACTTCATTGTTGCTCCGATATTGCCCATGTGCGTCTCAATATTATTCAGCCTTGACTCATTCTTCTCAAACTTCTATGAAGTTATAGCAACAAACGTGCTTATGAGGTCTTCTAAGGAAGTTTTATGCCCAGTTCTTTGACTGTTGAAGCTATAAGGAGGTTGCAAGACATTCTCTGTATTAGCATATGATAAATTCGGATGATAATAGTTAGGCACATGATTGCCTCTATAGTTTTTGAAGTTCCGATTGTTCACATATTGGACTTGCTAAAAGCTCGGGTCTCCTTCCAATAACAACATATTTGCAACCGCCGCGGATTCAATAGATGGTTGTACTCGTGGATTTTTTAGGGCTGCTACATGAGTCGATAGGGTTGAAATCTTAGTTGTAAGTGCCACGAGAGGGTCCACTTCATGTATGCCAGCCACCTTGGTCACCGTAGTGCATTCAATTGGCCATTGGAAGTGGTTAATGGCCATCTCTTCTAACAGATTGTAGGCATCCTCAGCTGACTTCTTGAATATAGCTCATCTAGCTGCTGCATCAACCACAGTCCTATTCAAACCATTCAGCCCATTATAGAATAACTGAATCTGTACACAGTTTGCATAATCGTGTTGTGGGTATCATCGGAGTATATCCTTAAAGCGCTCTCATGCTTCATACAGCTTCTCAGTCTCCAGCTCCTTAAATATGCTAATTTCTGCTCTTAGTTGAGGTGATTTAGCTGGTGGAAAGAACCTCTCAAGAAATTTCGTGGCCATATCTTGTCATGTCATGATATTCCCCATCTGTATTGATTGAAGTCAATCCCACCCTTTATCTCTTAAAGAGAATGAGAATAAACGTAGCCCGATAGCCTCTTTAGTCACACCATTCATCTTTATGGTGTCTTCCATCTCCAGGAACATCCTTAAATGCATGTTGGGATCCTCTACAGCTGAACCCCCAAACTGATTCTTTTGCACCATGTTGATCAATGAAGATTTTAGTTCAAAGTTGTTAGCATTGATTGGCGGATGTGCAATCCTAGAGTAATTATCATCTATGATCAGCTTGAAGTGATCTCTGATTGCCACCTGGCGTGGATTTTTCTCTCTGTTTTCAGCCGTCATTGCTTCCTTTTCAATTTTCCTTTCTTTCCTTAGTCTCCTCGCAATTCTTTATATTTCATGATCAAACAAGAACGAGTCGAGACTTGTGGATCTTCGCATCCACGAAACCAAAAAAGACAGAAAAAATAATCAAATAAAAATATAAAAAAACAAAAATATAAAAAAAATAAAGATAAAATAAAAATCTAAATTAAAAATCTAAATTAAAGCTAAGATTACTTGGTAATAATATTAGTGTAAATTAAATTAACAATCCCCAGCAACGACGCCAAAAACTTGTTCCGATATTTTATATCGTACCGCAAGTGTACGGTGTCAAGTTTTAGTAAAGATGAGTGAAGAGTGTCGAACCCACATGGATTGTATTCAACTCACACTAAGTACTATAATTGATAATCCTAACTTTATTTAGAAAATAATTAAATTAAGATTAAAACTAAAAACCAAAGAAAAGAGAGATTAAAACGTTGATACAAATAATCCAATGAATAGAAAGATTCTAGAGTCTGATTTCACCTAGTTATCCCATATGTATTTGTCATGCCATTCAATCCTTATTCAGTTGTGTTGTTTATAAGTCATGAATCCTAAAGTATTTCACTCTCTCTCCCGAGCAATAGTGAAATGAATATTAATTACCGACTTTGATATCCCTATAAAAATCTAGTAATTAATAACTCATTACGTTTTGTGATTCTTTGTTAACGACTTCAAATGAACTACAGATTCTCCCGAACTCTATAAAACTCCTAGGTTATATTCTCTAGATCATATTCAAAATCCCTCTCTCCCGAGTGATAGATTCTAAACATTCATCATCTCAACTTGTGGCCAACAATCAAGAAGCATTAAACACAAAAGAATATAAATAAACTAAATTATAATTTCATAAAAATCAAACTGGCAATCAATGCATAGGTTCAAACATTGGCTACATCATCCTCTAGAATTATGGAGTTAGTTCATGACCAAATAATAAAATAATGAAAGTAATGTCATGAACATAATGGAAATCATTAGAGTTTAAAGATAAAAACTAGAAGATTAAACCCGAATCGAATCGCTTCGTCTTCGGACGTCACCGCCTTCGTTTCCTCTTGTCACTCTTCAATCTTCCTCCTTGGATCTCTCTAAAATATGTGTTTTGAGTCTTTGTGTTGTGTATTAGCCTCCTTTTAGGGTTTTGGACAAGCTTCTATATTTATAGAAAAGTCTTGGAGTCCTTGTGCATGTAAAACCCTAAATTGATGTTTCTGGGTGACTGACGCAGCGTCGCGGCACCAGAAAGTGGCGCCGTGACGCTGAACTCTCGGGAAAAGTATGTTGGTGTTGTCTGGGCGTCGCGACGCTAGGCCAAATTTAAGGATTGGTTATTTCTTCTTTTTTAGCCTTCCTACGTGCTTCTGATGTGTCCGTAAGGTCCCAAAACAAGTTAAATTGCCCCAAGATCCATGTTCCAATGCTTCCTACAAATAAAACATAAAAGAAACTATAAAATATATTAAATGATATGGAATTTAACAAAATAGTAAGCTAAGAATGCATGAATAAATGGGTGTAAACCGCACTTATCAGCATATTAGATTGATATATAAATATGTTGAGAATGACATCGACCTTAGAATATTCATGTAATAATATTGGACACTGGGTAGTCCGACATTGTGATAGTATTACTATTTTAAACTATTCTTAAAGTAAATAATTCTAGTCGTTGGTTTTGGAATATGGTCGAATTCCTATAACCTATAAGACTAGCACATGTCGTATATTGGAATTGGAGTTCTAATGGTTTAACCTGTTGTACCATGAACTTGGGAAGCTCGTATAAACATGTGGTTATTCTTTGGAGCGAATACTGAATGACTCGCAAGTGATCCCTAATAGTTGGAAGTACACACCACCGTCAATAGGAATCTCCTCGAGTCGAGTAGTATATGTGATCTTTTGACTATAGGATAGCATTGATTTTGTGTGTGATCCTCCACACTTTGATGCCATATATGTCAGAGATCTTTCATGGTCTGACCACTAGATGTTCGTTGGGTGTGGACCGATGCACTCGTTAATCAAGTGTGTATCAAGATAGGATTTGTCGGCCCATATTACACCATAAGGGGTTTAGGTATCCATGTGAGTAAGTCACGATTCTTAAGACTTTGGCCAATGCCGATCACCTAGGGTAGATCACATATATCTAAAATGGTGTTCTCATTAGTTGTAAAGAATCGTGGACATATCGACATGAGATGTGCGCCTTGGAAACTTCACTGTGTAATCTATATTTCCTAAGCACAACTCAGATAGCCTACGACGGAGGGATTGTTAAACATATGTGATGACCTCGACTTGTATAGTTCAGAAAGTGATCTGTGGTAATCACACACATAACGCAAGCGCACGTATCGCTCAAGTAGTATAAAAATATCGATCCCACGAGGACTTAATTTCTATTGTTGTTATTAATTATTGATTCTATTTATTTACAAGTATCTAATTAAAGGGAGAATGGACTGATTGCTTGATTGGTTGATTGAATGTGGATTTGCTAAATAAATAAAAACACAAAAGAAAATACTAAGGAAAATAAGCAAAAGGCACAAACATCTAGGGTTGTGATTCCATACAATATTATTCTAAAGATGAATTGATTCTCTTATATATGTGTAATAAATCAGTTTGTTAACTTGGAGCACGAAATTATGCAAAAGTCTCTTCTGATGGTCAGATGCAAACACCCAGAATAACCTGATTAATCATATGTCTAAATTAACCAAGTTATTAGAATTCATTAAGTTCAAGTTCCAATTGTTGCTACCCCCGCCCGACAGGTATATGTCTATCCAGGAAGGAAATCTATCTAAAGGTAACCATGCCTTAAGGTGAGATCGTTAGCTATTGAATCTAAGGCTGAAACCTAAAATCCCTTTTTCAAGTTCATTTTAAGTTTACCCCATCAATCTTATTGGTGATCAGGCAACAAGAAGCATTAAGCTTAAGAATCAATAAACAAACTAAAGTATTAAACATAATATAATTAAATCAATTATTAAACATGTAAATATTATATTTTATTATTTCCCTAGAATAAAAATAAAATGATAGGGTTATGGGATCCACCTTTACTATTTCTAATTTAGAAATCTCCCTTATTATAATATATAAATTTGCATGATATTACCAATCGACCATATAGGCGGTATCCTGATTAAGTCAGATTTTGAATTAATTCCAACCAACCATAAAGGCAGTATCCAATTTAGTCAGGGTAAAATCAATTTAATTAAGTCCAACCGACCATAAAGGCGGTATCCAATTAAGTCATTTTAAGATAATTCATGTATTATAATTAAGGGAGATTAATCTAAACTATAATAATAAAAGCTTCACCCTTCCCCCAACAGAAATTTAACTACTAAAGATAAAAGAAATGAAAAGTAAATAAACTACTACTATTATTAAAAATAAAAATGCATAATTTAAATTACAAAAACTTAAACAAACAAGATACAGTCCTTAGATACTTATTAAAACCTTAAGGAAAGTATGAAAATTCTAAATGAAATCAAGCTGAATTTATAGGCAATTTTCGGACTGGGAGTCGCGACGCGTAGTCCTTCACGCATCGCGACGCACCGTAGATTTGTGACACATGTCCATGGTTTCCTAAGATGTTGACACATGTATACGGTTTCATCGGCAGCTGAATTATTGGCTCGGTATCACGACGAGTGAAGTTATGCGCGTCGGGACACTGACATCATGCTGACGTAAGCAATGACTCGTGTCGGCAAAGTAAATGATTGTGCTGACGTCACGTAGTGCTGACGTGGCTATGATGAGTTACACGGTGTGTTGGGACGATGACACGTGTCTGGTATATGTTAGCAGTCTGATGTGATGTTGACACTTGGCCGGCGCATGTTAGTGGTTGCGACGCAGACGGTTTACGCGTCACGACGCGCAAATAATGATTTTTCCCTTTTTGTCCATTTTTCATCGTTTCAACCCCAAGTTGATTCCATTCAGTCCCAAATCTTTATTTACCTGCAAAATAACACAAAACACATCAAAATATTCATAAAATCCGAGAAATAATACAAAATATTAGGTTAAATAGGCGGTAAATAGTGATATATTTTCCACTCATCATAAAGGTCGTTAGTGTTCTTCGTGAATTCGGAGGTGACCGAATTGCGTACATATATAAGCTAGGCTTATATGACGAACGTGTCTGGACTTAGAAAGTCCCACAATATAAAGTGTACTCATTGAGCACTTGAATAGCCGATAATTTTTTATAATAAATAATATTTGATATTATAATTATCAACTAGAATAATTATATGTTATTGAATAATATTAATTATTTACTTTGATCCAATTTGATTAATTGGATTAATCCAAAATCACACAAGGTCTTTGTTGTAATTTCATAAATATCTCTACCATGTAACACCCCGCGAGGCAGGATGCTACCGGCATGAGACATAATTGACTCATCTCCATATGCCTTTAAATTTATGAAAATCCGACATGATGTATCCTAAAACCGGACAACCTGGATCACAGTCCAGAATCAAAGGCAATCCAAGAATACTCCAAACAAATAAAAGGACCTCAGGTCCACATAAATCTCATTAAAATCATTCTTAAGGGCTCCGCCCAAACTATCTATCAACACTCAAGGGCTCTGTGCCCACCATATCATGAACAATCAAAACTTTAACTTATTAATACAAACCAAGTGCTCAGCATGATAAATAACATAATAAATAAGATATCCTAATCTTCTAAAACTTTTCCCAGGACACTTGTAAGGGTGACTGCCGCTTGGGTGATCCACATCTCGAACATGACTTCAAAGTTGGAGTGGTTGACCCATCTAGCCACCCTGCAAAACTAGCAACCGATTTGGTGTGAGTTATTAAAAATCAGTAAGTAACCATGCTAGTATAATAAAAAACAAGTCAAGTATAAACTTCAAACAATCAAACATATCAGCAGTTTATCGGGATTACTAAATTGTTACAGGTTCAGATTTTATTATCTTGTTATTATCCCTTATACTTAACCCATGTCAAGCTTTCATATTCACATATCTACATATGCGCTAATCTAATAGCTAACATCCAAAGCATACAAAGCAAAACATGAATATCATAGAGTACATCATTTAATATCAAATACATTTCAATCACATGAAACATGAAGTCATACATATATACTTTTATCACAACTATCCACCTTTAAAATATCATCAAATCGGCAACTCAAACAAGTTATTTTCTATTCGGATACAACTATTTTCAATACCAAAACAAACTTACTTTAACTCTTGATAAACTTTCTACAATACCAAAAACCTTATGATAATTTAACATTCGTATCTTTTTCACAATATACGTATATATAATACAAACATAGCACATATATTCTGTGGACGCTGGATTTCACCCGAGATCCACAATCGATAATTTGTAGTATGGGGGCACTAGCGATCCTGCAAAACAAAGGTAGAATGAGCGGGCAGTACTGTCCACCGGTGTGGTGGGTGTCGTAGGCACTCCGACGCTCCAGTCAGTAGTGAAGACGAGTTGTAAATAATGGAAGAACAAGGTTGGAAGTTATTGTAGGACACATAAATCGGCGACGCTGTCCCGGGTTCGCGGCCCGGTCGGGAGTACGAAGTAGCCCACGGGGGGACTAAACCGGAGAATAAAGGAGTCGCCACCCAGCGTGAACTGGGAAATGATTTAAGGCTTCACTCACCCCTCGCAAGGGAATACCTCAAACCGTGGGTTCGGAATGGTCCCTTACTTATGTCAATTATAATGAACGGATTTCTGCAATAGTATAACCGATTCTTACGCAACATACACATGCAAGATTAACCAATATCTAAGTTTGCACACATAAGGGTAATCGAAATAAAAGTGAGCACGCAATCTCATGAACATATCAAATAAATAAATGCGGAAATATAAATAAATAATAACTATAAAAGCATAAATATTAAAGAGATAATTAAGCATATGGTGCAGAAAGGAATAACTAAAGAGACAAGCATGCATAAAACATGATAAAGGGACCTGTCTATTGTGTGTGCGTTTGAGTAGCGTTCGTAAACACGTTCGAACGGTAAACAGAATGCACGCGTTCGAGTAGCGTTCAGAAACGTGTTCGAACGGGGTAAGGCCGAATGCATGCGTTCGAGTAGCATTCGGAAACGCGTGGGAACGAGATCACAAAAAAGACATCTATAATCACATAAACACAGGCATGAGTGTTTCCCCTAGCGGTATGTGGCGTTGTATCCCAAGTACAGACCGTATTACCGTCCATTCGGATTCGGCTACGGAATTTACGTATGGGTTTCCATCTGATATACCACGAGTGACAACACTCCATCATTAACCCAATATTGACATACATGAAACATGATAATGCATATAACCATAAATAACCGAAGAGACAAACACGCGAAACAATGAAGAAAGATAAATAACATAAAATAATTACGGAATAATAAAACAACCATAAATCCAAATTAAATGCGAAATAATAAAAGACTAATAATATGAAATAAATGCGGAATAATAAATATGTGACCGAAGAATTTGGCCGTTTTTAATGTAGGACTTCGCATGCCCGGTTGGACGTATTCCACGTCCAA
The DNA here is from genome assembly GCA_019454045.1 of Zanthoxylum bungeanum. Classification (NCBI taxonomy): domain Eukaryota; kingdom Viridiplantae; phylum Streptophyta; class Magnoliopsida; order Sapindales; family Rutaceae; genus Zanthoxylum; species Zanthoxylum bungeanum. Next base: position 19,086 of record SKCR01000903.1, read on the forward strand.
TCAAGCATGTCGTTTCCAGGACGACAAAATAAAATATAATAAAGGGTCCCCTCAGGTATTACCTTTTAAGTCGCTTCTCGGGAGTGCGTTGGACGTCGCCGAAAGGGTTAATTTTTCCAATGTTTTTCTGGTTCACTGGTTCGCTGTTTTCCCTCGCTGTTTTCTCTATTTTCACTCGCTGTTTTGCTGTTTTATTCACTGTTTTCAGTGATTTTACTGCTATTTTTGCTTATTGTTTTCGGTCATTTAGGGACTGTTTTGTGGGTGCAGTTTGTGGTAATTAAAAGGGTGTTATGGCTGCAGTTTGTGGTGATTTAAAGGTGCAGTTTTAGTTACAATTTTCGGTGATTTAAGTGTGCTGTTTGAGGCTGTTGTTTTGGGGATTAAGGGCTGTTGTGGGGTGCTGTTTGCGGTGATTAAGGGCTGTTGTGGGGTGCTATTTACGGTGATGGTGAGACTATTTTAAGGTTGTGATTTCGGTAATTTGAGGGCTGGTTTTGGATTGCTATTTTGCGTGAATGTGGTTGTTGTTCTGGTTATGCAATTTGCGTGAATGAGCTAGCTAATTTAAGGTTGTGATTTCGGTAATTTGAGGGCTGGTTTTGGATTGCTGTTTTGTGTGAATGTGGTTGTTGTTTTGGTTGTGCAGTTTGTGTGAATGTGTTAGCTCCCAAGGGTGTGGTTTATGTTCCTTTTTATAAGAGTGGGCTAGGGGTTTTCCTTGAATGGGTAGGAAACAAAGATTGTGCAATAATGGGGAATATTTAATTAGTTTGTTATAAGGAAATGATTTGTTTAATTTATGAAGGAGATTTGTTTAGTTTAGGAAGGGGATTTATTTAATTTAGGAAGAAGATTTTTTTAATTTAGGAATGAGATTTGATTTGATTTGATTTATTTAATTTAGACATGTGTTTAATGTGTTATATATTTTTTTGGATAAGATTTGGGGCTTGGGCGTGTGGATTGGTCCTTTGGTGAGCTTGGGCGTGTGGCTTGGTGTGGGCTTTGGCGTATGGCTTGGTGTGGGTTATGGGGATTTTGGGCCGAATCTAATAGTTAAAACATAGATTAATCGAGCGAACCCGAGGTTAAACAATTGAATTAAATCTGGCAAGGTATTGATTTTTGAATTTTCCCTTCCGACGTCTGTTTCCTGTGAATTCCACAACTTAAAGGGTAGTGCCTCCCTACGAGGCTCGTCATCGGGCCTTATGCAAAAATGCAGTGCCTACAGTCGCCCCACTACTTTGATGAGACTTTTGCAGTGTGTGACAGTGACAATCCTATCAAAGTCATGCATGCATTTTTACTTACCTGGCTCGCCAACTGCTGTCTGACTGTTGTTATGAGATGCTTCAAACTGAGTTGATCTGGTGGTGAGGTGCTTCGACCCCTGGTCCATTCCCGAACCATGCTTCATTCCCGGAGCGCCATTCCCGGCATGCTAGACCTCATTCCTGAGGCGTCGCTGATGTGATAGTTATGGTCCCCTTCCGAACCATGCTCCATTCCCAGAGCACCATTCCCGGCATACTAAACCTCATTCCTGAGGCGTCGCTGATGTGATAGTTGTGGTCCCATTCCAAACCGTGCTCCATTCCCGGAGTGCCATTCTCGACATGCTAAACCTCATTCCCGAGGCGTCGCTGATGTGATAGTTGTGGTCCACTTCCGAACCATGCTCCATTCCCGGAGCGCCATTCCCGGCATGTTAAACCTCATTCCTGAGGTGTCGCTGATGTGATAGTTGTGGTCCACTTCCGAACCATGCTCCATTCCCGGAGCGCCATTCCCGGCATGCTAATTCTCATTCCCGAGGCGTCGCTGATGTGATAGTTGTGGTCCACTTCCGAACCATGCTCCATTCCCGGCATGTTAAACCTTATTCCTGAGGCGTCGCTGATGTGATAGTTGTGGTCCACTTCTGAACCATGCTCCATTCCCGGCATGCTAAACCTCATTCCCGAGGCGTTGCTGATGTGATGGTTCATTCTCGAACCTTTCTGTATGAGAAGGGGTAGACTGGTCGTCCCCAGACTTGGTTTTATTTTTCTGTTCTTTCCTGCTTTCATTAGGCCAGAATAAGTCACATGATGCGACGTTCCATTCCAACTTACTACACTGCCTTTTACGAGATAGTCCCAATAGCTATACATATTTTTTCCCTCAAAGGATGCCCAGTGTCGAAACTAGAGAATCTTCAAAGTACTCGATGCAACTCAAATCCGGCCGTTTGAATAAATTATCTGAACTAGACTCCAAATGTGTGTGTGTCAAGGTTCTTTCACAGTTTGATCCTTAAGTAAGCTAACTCGATGATTTTGTTTCGAAGAATGGGATCGATGGGTCAAACCAACCTAGATGTTTTGACCATGCTCTGCAATTACTTCCTCGTACTCAATATGATATGGTTTTCTTCTTCTTCTTTTTTTCTTCTTCTTTTTTTTTTTTCAACACACATACCCTTTAAGGTAGCATTTCTCCTCATGGTGGTCCTAATACTCACCCATGGGTAGCTTCACGCTTATCGGTTATAGGTGGTTTTATATTTTATTCTACAGAGACTTTTCTTTTGTTTCCAACCATATCACATATCGTAACATAAGTAAATCAGGATGGACATCTAAGCAAACGGTCATTCATCGATCCGCCATCGCTTCAACTAGTCATCTTGTCAACTACTCAGCCTTCTACTGCTAAGATCCTATGATTAAGTGCTCGTGAGTCTAGTCAAGATCAACTACTCAAAATGTCGGATGAGAGTACCTCTCGCACTTATCGTTTCTAAGGTTTCACCCTACAACAAACAATTTCATCATTGGAAATATGATTATCCATCAAGGACTTCTTCTTTTTTTCACTCCACTAGAATTCTTCCTTTCAGCCGGTGGTAGTATGGGCCTCGCCCCCTGGGATTCATTCCCGAAACTGATGATAGTGTGGGCCTCAACCCTGGGATTCATTCCCCAAAATGATGATAGTCTGGGCCTCAACCCTAGGATTCATTCTCGAAACTGATGATAATGTGGGCCTCAACCCTGGGATTCCTTCCCGAAATTGATGATAGTGTGGGCCTCAACCCTGGGATTCATTCCCGAAATTGATGATAGTGTGTTATTTCTCCGGGCTTGCTTGTATTTGCCGCTTTTGCTTTCTTTTCTTCGAAACCTGTGAACACAAAACAAAACAAAAATGCAAGTACGTTACGTGTATGCATGCATGCATGGATGAGTTTCCTATTTCATTGGGTTAGGTCTTCCGCCAGTTCTCCCGATGATCACTCGGTCTTCTCTTCCTCAGGCAAAATATTGTTTTAGTCTGTCCACATTGATCGGCTCGGTGAACTCATTTCCTTCTAAATCTGACAGTCTCACTACCCCGTTTCCCATCACTTTTTTGACTACGTAGGGTCCTTCCCAGTTGGGTCTGAACTTTCCTCTCGGGTCCATTATTGACAACTTTGACTGCTTGAGTACTAGGTCACCCTTTCTGATCTTGGTAAGACACACATTCTTGTTGAATGCTCGAGCCAACCTCTTCTGGTATAACTGCATATGATGTAAGGACTTTATTCTCTTCTCATCAAGTAATGCTAACTGTTCAAATCTCTGCGAGGCCCATTCTTGTTCAGGTAACTTCGCTTCTGCTAGAACCCGCATTGATTGTATCTCCACTTCCACTGGCAGTACTGCTTCCATTTCGTAGACCTAAGAGTAAGGTGTGGCTCCCGTTGCTGTTCTAACAGAAGTTCTGTACCCCCACAGGGCGTACGGCAATTTTTCCACCTAATCTTTGTAACTCTCCGTCATTTTGGCTAATATCTTCTTTATCTTTTTATTGGTTGCCTCGACTGCCTCATTTGTCTGCGGTCTGTAAGGTGAAGACTTGTAATGTCCTATCTCGTACTTTTGTAGCATCGCCTTTGTTTCTCCATGGAACTTGACTCCGTTGTCTGTTACTATGTGATGCGGCATTCCGTATCGACATATGATGTTTCGGGCTATGAACTTCGCCATCTGCTTTGCTGTAAAGTTACGAAATGACTCGGCTTCCACCCATTTCGAAAAATAGTCTACTGCCACTACTATGACATGATGTCTATTTGACGCATGCGGTCGAATCTCTCCGATCATATTGATTCCCTATGCTGAGAAAGGCCACGGCTCCGACAGCCCGTGCAACTCCGTGTGCAGTAGATGGTTCAAGTTACCGTGTGCTTGGCAATCGTGACAGTGCTTCACCAGCTTCGCGCAGTCAACTTCCATGGTTGACCAGTAGAAGCCTTGTCTTACAATCTCGCGAGACAAATTCAATACGTTCATGTGCGGTCCACATACTTCGGCATGTACTTCTTCCATTGCTTTCTGAGCCTCTTCCTTTCTTAAGCACTTCAACTGGATGCCATTCGCTTGTCTCTTGTATAGTTCTCCCTTCAAACTCACGTATTGGGAAGCCAACTTCTGAATAGCTATCATGTCCTTCCTACTTGCTTCTTCTGGGAATTCCCCGCATTCCAAGTATCGCTGAATATCGTAGTACCAGGGTTTCCCATCGTCGACCTCTACTTCTAATATTTTCTATCTCGTAAACAGGTCTGCTTGTTGTTGTCAACACTAAAGGTCTCATTATGAACTTTTCTGGATTTTCCCAAGTTGCGGCTAGGGTAGCCAACGCGTCTGCCATTTGATTCTCTTCCCGCGGCAAATGCTGGAATTTACAATCGGGGATAGCCTGTGCCAGCTTCCTGAGGTAAAAAAGGTAGGGTCTCAACCGTTCTTCCTTCAATTCCCATTCCCCTTGCATCTGTCGGACTACCAACACCGAGTCTCCGTAGACTTCTATGTTCTTAGCTCTCAATGTTATCAATGTTGTTAGTCCGAAGGCGCATGCTTCATATTCGGCCATGTTGTTGGTTACTCTGAACGCCAACCTCTTAGCCATAGGCAGAGTTTCTCATTCATGGGTTACTATCACAATTCCCATTCTGGCTCCTTTGTAGGTCACTGCTCCGTCGAAGTACATCTTCCATCCTTGGATCGTTATTGCCTAGATTTCTTCGTCTGGGAATTCAAACTTATATTGATCACCTTGTATGGGTTGTAATGCTAAAATCCGCTACGGCTCGACCTTTGATTACTTTAGAAGTGAGATATTCAATATCAAACTCTATCAGTAATACTAACCATCTGCCTAACTTACCCACTAGCGAAGGTACCGAATGCAGATACTTCAAGGGATTCTTTTTTGTTACCACTTGGATCTTGTAAGATTGGAAGTAATGGCGTAACTTACTGGAAGCCCAAACTACTGCCAGACATATCTTTTCTACTTCTTGATAGCGGGCTTCATACGGAAACATCTTTTTACTGAGGTAGTAGACTGCATGTTCTACACCCGTCTCATCCGCCTGTACCATCATCGCCCCCAGCGCTTCAGGTTCTATGGCCAAATACAGTACTAAGGGTTTGCCCGGTCTTGGAGGTTTCAAGACAGGAGGTTTCACTAGGTATTCCTTGATCTTGTCGAAGGCTTCTTGGCATTGTTCATTCCACTTCACTGGCTGGTCCTTCCTCAGCAGCTTGAAGATAGGCTTGCATACTAATGTCAGTTTTGCGATGAATTGACTAATGTACTGGATTTTCCTGAGGAATGCTCTAACTTCTTTCTCCGTCTTCGGCGCGGGCATCTCGATAATCACTTTGATCTTCTCAGGGTCTACTTCTATTCCTCATGTTCCTACCTTATGTCCTAGTAGTTTTCTCGATGTTACCCCGAAACACACTTCTTGGGATTTAGTTAGGGGTGGGCATCGGATCGGATCCGATCCGATCCGATCCGATTCGATCCGATTTGATCGGATCGGATCGGATCCGATTTGCAAATCCGAACGAATCCTGTTGGTCCGGTTCGACGAATTTCGGATCGGATCGGATTTTATCCGATCCGATCGAAATTTTTTTTTTTTTAATATGCAAAACGACGTCGTTATATATAAAAAAAAAAAAAAAAATCGATCGGATCGGATTTTATCCGATCCGATCCGCTCGATTTTTTTTGACTCAAACCCACCGAATTCGGATCGGATCGGACCAATCCGATCCGAAATAGGCTGATTTCGGATCGAATTGGTCCGATTCAATTCGATTCAAATTCGGATCGAACCAATCCGATCCGATCCGATCCGATAATTATCGGATCGGATCGAGTTCGATTGTTTGATTCGATCCGATCGAATCAAACAATCGTGGGCATTTCGGATCGGATCGGATTCGGATTCGGTCCGATCCGATCCGAATCCGATAATGCCCACCCCTAGATTTAGTCGCAGGTTGTATTTATCGACTCGTTGAAGGAATTTCTCTAGTGCTTCTATGTGTCCGCTTCTCATCTCAGATTTCACCATCATGTCGTCCACATATACTTCAATCTTCTTATGCATCAAATCGTGGAATAACGTAGTGGCCATCCGTTGATAAGTTGCTCCCACGTTCTTGAGCCCAAACGACATCACCTTGTAGCAATACGTACCCCACTCCGTGACAAAGGCAGTCTTATGCTTGTCTTCTTCAGCCATAATAACCTGATTATTCCTGAGATCCTCATCTACAAACGAGTACATGGCAGATAAGGTCGCGCTATCAACCAGTACGTCTATATGGGGTAAAGGAAAATCATCCTTCGGGCAAGCTTTGTTATGGTCTCTATAATCCACGCACATTCTGACCTTCCATCTTTCTTTCTTCGGCACTGGCACAATATTTGCCAACCACTCGGGGTACTTCACTACTTGTAGAAATCCCACATCTATCTACTTCTTGACTTCTCCTCTAACCTTCTCGACCCACTCAGGTCTCATCCTTCGGAGCTTCTGCTTTACCGGTCTCATGTTTGGATAAGTCGGTATCGTGTGTTTGGCGATACTTCTATCTACTCTGGGCATGTCCTCGTAGGACCAAGTGAATACCTTAGCATATTTGATTAACATTCCCTTTAATTCCTTCCGTTCTTCAGAGGTAACCTCACTCGCAATTAGAATTTCCTTGGGGCTTTCAGGCATACAAAGGTTAAATGCGTTTGTTTTGGTTGAGTTAATGTCGAATATGCTCATGTCGTGTAAGTTGAAAGGAAAAGACTCGGGAAAGTAAGCGAAATGAATGTCTTTATTATTAGCGAATGTAGGGGTACACTCAAATAATCAAGGAGATACGTCTTCGTCCTCCACAACCAGGTTTTCTTCGGTCTTCTCGCTCTCTTCGATAGTCAGTCAGGCTCTCTATCTACATTAACTCTTTTTCCCACTTGTCTTCCTCTTTTGCAACTTCTTCTGCCAGCGGTTTCTCGCCCATCACATCCTGGAAGATTTCAAATCTTGGTACCATGATCACGTTGAATTCCACTGGTCCAGGCTCCCTTGGTACCCAGTTGCTTTCACGAAGTACTCTGTCAGCTTCAACCATTTCTTCTTAGTCTTCGGCTTATCCTCGTCGGACTTGTATCCCAATCCTCTCCTGGTGGTTTGCCCCTTGAAGTTTGGCAATGCTCCTCCAACACCCGAACATGTGCCCGGCTCGAACTTCATCTTCTCCATGATCCTAGCCACCTTAGGATCCACCCACTCCTCAAAGGTTGTCGTCACTTGGAACCTTGTGAAAGGTTGTATCTCCAGAGCAGCCACATCATTGTCTACCTCAGCTCTAATAGTGACAATCTCTCCCTCGTACGGAAACTTAATGACCTGGTGCAAGGTGGAGGGTACACCCCCAAGCTTGTGAAACCAAGGTCTCCCCAATAACAAAGCAAAAGTGGCTGGAATATCAAGCACCGTGAACTCAACCTCATCCTCAATTGGGCCTACTTTGACTACCATAACAAAAGTGCCTTCTACTCCCCGCTTACTATCATCATACGCCTTGATAATCATGTTGGAGGGACTCAGATCTGTCGCCTTCATACCCAACCGTGATAGAATCTTAAAAGGGCACACATTGATAGATGAGCCATCATCCACCATCACGCAAGATGTCCTCTTGCCCCTCACTTCCGCTCTTATGAATAGTGGCCTATTGTGATTCCTTCCCTCCGCCGGGAGTTCTTCCTCAGAAAACGTTATCACCTGCAAAGCTTCCTTCTGCACTGATCCTACGAACATTGTAGGGTTGGCATCCTCTGGTACTATTATCTTGCTTAAAGCCCCAACCATGGCATGCCTATGCTCCTGTGATGCACACAATAACTCCCAGATGCTCACATGTGCTCGTGTCTTCTTCACTGACGCAGCAACACATCTCCTTCAGCATTATCCATGTTCTCTGCCACCTTCTACCTTTTTGCTAACACTTCCTTGCCCTTTCTCCCTGTATCACTGTAAAAATGCATGCTGCATGTGATGAGTGGTATTTATACCACTATTTCCCACTCATTTAACCTAATGTTTTGTATTGTTTCTCTCGAGATTTATGAACGTTTTGATGTGTTTTGTTGTTATTTTGCAGATAAATAAAGTTTGGACAGCACTGGAGGCAATTTGGGACAAAACCGGACAAAAATGCACCAACTGGGATATTTAAGTCTTCTCCGCGTCGCGCCGCTCAAAGCTTTGGCGTGTCACCATCACAGAAGACGTGCTAACGTGCGCCTGCCACGTGTCTCATCCTACTACGGCGCCGACAATCATCATCTACGCTATTGTGCGCCTTGCCACGTGTCGACATCTCAACAATTTGCTAAAATGCGCCATGCCACTGTCAAGATCAGACGTTGCCGCCGACAATCTCACATCATGATGACGTAAGCGCTGACGTCATGAACAGTGCCACGTCATCGGATAAGGATCTGATCTCTTAGCCGCCTTGCCACGTGTCAAGCCGTTATTGAGCCACGTTGAACTGTAGCCAGCGCCGCGCGACGCTAAAGGCTTCAGCGTCGCGACGCCCAACCGCCATCCGCGCCTATAAATAGAGCGCGATGGTTCAGTTTTTGTTGTACCATTTCCTCTCCCAATCCTATGTAATTAGGGAGTTCTTCTCTCTCTAAGTTTCTTTTAATTAGTTTTGTAATTTTTAACTAAGTTTGTAATAATAATAATTATTTTCTTTATTTTACAGTTTTTACTACTCATTATGAGGAGGTAACTTCCTTCTGTTAAGGTAAAAGGTAATTCTTTTACTATTCCTTCTTAGATTATTCTCCCATAATTATAATATATTCAAGTTTTAAATTGACTTAATCAGGATACCTCCAGATTGGTCGGTGGGTAATAAAATTCATATTCAGCCTTTATGGCTGGTTTATTTTAAATTCCGCCTTTATGGCTGGTTTATTTTAAATTCCGCCTTTATGGCTGGTTTATTTTCATTCCGCCTATATGGCTGGTTATATTGATTCCGCCTTTATGGCTGGTTGTTTTTAAAATGATTCCGCCTTTATGGCTGGTTGTTTTAAACTAATTAAATCAAAATACCGCCTATATGGCTGGATGAA
>SKCR01000904.1:0-33109 GCA_019454045.1 Zanthoxylum bungeanum
AACGTCCAACGTCAATTTAATTCAAGTCTAATGGGCTTCAATTAATTTCTTTAGGCATGGGCTTCGGCAACCAAAGCCCAATAGTGGAATCACCCAAAATGCCTTAGAAATCAATTTCGGCCCATTAGGCCCAATTAAACATTAAAGGTTCATTAGTCGCAATTGGGCTTTATGGTTAAGGTTTTGGGCCCAATTGGATCCAATCCACTTAGCCTAAACCAAACTTGATAAATCAAGCCCAATAGGTCCAAATACAACAATTCAAGCCCAAATCCAATTTAAGCCTAAATAATTAAATTACACTAATCCAATTACGCAATTTAATTACCTAAAGTGCATTACATGATTAATCGACTAAATCAATATTTTTAAAACACCAAATTAGTCCAATTAATCATACTTAATTCATTATTACATGTCAAACACACATAATGAAAAAATCAAACCCATTTTACATGCTTTCATGCTCTCGGCCAAGGAGGGATTTTGTGTCCGATTCGGTTTCGATCCAATCGAACCTACAATCGACATCAAATCAACATCCGATTTGATTTCATACACATCCAATGTCACAAAACCAAAATTACCAAGACATTAGGGCATGGCACATTCGGCCAAGGTAAGGAATTTGGGGTTTTTGTCCAATTCGAAATCCAATCCAATTCGATTCAAATTAACGTCAACCTAATCGATTCTAACTCATCAAATGAATCAAAAAAATTAAAAATTCCAAGATCCAAAAAATCACCAAACCATTCGGCCAACATATCCATTTTGGGGAAAATAATTCCAAATCATTTTTCATCAAATTAGTCCAACCAAAATGAATTTAAACATGTTATAAGCATACTCAAACAAGCAATTTATTCAAATCATGCTCAAATCACATTTACCCAAATTTTAAACCCTACAAATTTCATGCTTGCAACTTTAGCTCATGATGCCATTGTTGGATTTCTATAAGGTCCCAAGATCAAACAAGACATGAAATTATGTGTGAACACATCAACGGAGGTAGCGGAATACTCACATTGATCGGTTGAGTCGATTTGGAGACGATTCAAGCCCAAAAAAACGCTGCCTTTCACGCCCACTGCATGCAGTCCACTGCCCTGCAAAACAGAAAATTGGGTGAAGAAACGGAGCTCCAATCTTCGTCGGATGGATCCCGTCTCATGGGGGAACCTCCCTACCACCTTCGCAAGACTCGTAGTGTGCTAGCACTTGATTTCTCACCATGAGAAACACACTCTTTGCTTCCCTTTGTTCACGCCATTTCTGGTTCCAAACCAGTGAAGAACAAGGCTGTTGTGTTTTGGCGTGAGAGAAGAGAGGAAATGAGAGAGTTGAAAATGTGTATTAAGTTAAAATGATTTACCCAAAATCAATTTATATTTATGCCATAATTTTCATTAAATTAATAATAAAATTATGACACATAACATGCAATGGCTTAGAGTGTCAAACACTCAATTTCCATGCAATGACATTGAGTGCATTGTACACTATCTACATGCAAAGCATTAGAATGACATGTGTCATGTGGGCCCCACACGTTTCCAAATGAAAGTGGGCCCACGTGCACTCACGCGTTCGGGTTTGATATTTCCGAAATACCGAGCTTACGTCGCGACGTTAATTCAATCGAATTTAAATAAATAATTACGCCTGGCGAAATTATTATTTACGTCGCTAACGAATTAATTCTGAATTAACTCGTTTGCCCGAATTAAAATCTAATTTAATTCCGCGTCGAAATCTAATTTCGTTTAATATATCGAATATATTAATTCATCGATTAATTCCAAATTAATCGTTCTCTCTCTTTAGACGACATTTTATCCCGGATAAAATATCTCCGTTATTAATCCTAGATTAATTTTCTCTCTCTTCTATTATAATCCCAGATTATTCAAGAGTGCGAGTTGTGCGTCATCGGTGGATTATCGGGAAGCGACCCATGAGATCCCCGGATAATCTGGCAGTAAATACGGTCGTCGGAGTATCCGAATCACGTACGTACCAAGTACTACGTTCTACCGATTTACGAGACAAGGTCGACTCCTAGCAAAGCACCAAGTCTACCCAATTCTCCGGACATATTCATCAAAGAATATCTAGATCTGTATCAAGCGTAGTATACAGTTGTATTGTGCATATTGGCCCAGTATCGGATAATCACGTGCTAGGGCTGGGGCTGGATAAGTGTCTGCCCCGTCCGAAACACATATCGGATGTCTGGTAGCTAGTCTCTATAATCGGATATTCATGACCTGGTCATAATATTACGATTGGATGCGCATCACTTTAAGAGCACTAATACCGTATCCTGCGTGACATCATCTCCATTATGACTGGAGTGACACTTCCATCTCGACATCACATCTAATACACTACGATTCCTGATAAACCCAGAAGAGGTGAACACAGAACCAGTTAAGATCCCCCACCACCAAAACCAAAGTTTACCGATTGTCGTAAGTATTAGCGATGTAAGTCTCAGGTTAAGACTATACACACCTACCTTGATTTCGGCCTCCATAGACACCTAGTCATAATACCAATGGGATTCCGAAGGGTCTATCCAGAGCGAAGCTGTTTCCCGTACCATCGGTGAAACACGACCTCCTATCGCACTTGCACAAGTATCCAATACTTATATATATGAGAACTATGTCGTTGTGCCCTCACAACGCGCACAAGTGCAATACTAGCCTATTCCGCATTATCGATGTCCAGTCTCGATAATACTACGGCTAGGGATATTTAATGATTAATCCTTCGTGGACTGATACTGTCTCATATCATCTCAATCCAGGAACTAATCATAAGGACCTCTCTTCATTTATATATCTATGGTGATCTAATCACAAATGACGAGAGTGCAGTTTCCTTGTTACATAGTTAATTTGCTACAACAACACAATGATCTGTGCAAATAGTGACGCTATGGGTCATTTTGTCCAACAAAGAGCATATGTGTTCTACGTCCCAAATGAACAAAGAACATTTGTCTCACGAAATGCTAAATTTCTAGAGAATGAATTCCTTCTCAATAAATATAGTGGGAGTCGACTTGTCCTTGATGAGGTACGAGAAGAACAAACTAACATAGAACTAAACCTTAGACCCCTTAAAAGGACAACGACAGAACAACCACAAGGTTATGAACTTAGAAGGTCTGGTAGTGAAAGATATGAGCCTGAAAGATATGGTTTCCATATTGATGAGGAACATGATCAGATCATTGATAATGACGATCCCACCAGTTATGACGAAGCAATGTGTGACATTGATTCAATCAAGTGGCTTGAGGCCATGAAATCCGAAATAGACTATATGTATCAGAATCAAGTCTGGGACTTGGTGGATGCACCTGAAGGGATAAAACCCATAGGCTGCAACTGGATTTACAAGTGTAAAACTGATGCAGAAGGCAACATCCAAACCTGCAAGGCTAGGTTGGTGGCGAAAGGTTATAGACAAATCCAAGGAATTGACTATGACGAAACCTTCTCGCCTGTTGCAATGATAAAGTCCATTCGAATTTTACTGGCACTAGCTGCACACTTTGATTATAAGATTTGGCAGATGGATGTCAAAACAGGTTTCCTTAATGGGAACCTCGTAAAGGAAGTCTATATGACACAACTTGAAGGGTTTGCATATAAGGATGATCATAATAAAGTATGCAAGCTTAAATTATCCATTTATGGACTCAAGCAAGCCTCCAGAAGTTGGAATATACGATTTGATGAGACAATCAAAGAATTTGACTTCATTAAAAATGTAGACGAGCCTTGTGTTTACAGGAAAAGTAGTGGGAGTGCTATTGTATTTCTAGTATTATATGTCGATGACATATTAATCATTGGGAATGATATTCCCATGATGCAAGCCACCAAGCAATGGTTATCTCAGAATTTCTCCATGAAAGATTTGGGAGAAGCAGCCTACATCTTTGGCATTAAGATCTACTGTAATATATCTAAAAGGTTGTTAGGACTTTCTCAATCTACTTACATAAATAAAGTTTTGAAAAGATTCAAAATGGAAGATTCCAAAAGAGGTAATTTACATACTTTTCATTGAATCAAATTATCTAAGGAGCAATATCCACATACTTCTTCAGATAGAGAGCGTATGAGTAGGATCCCTTATACTTCAGCAATATGATCTATCATGTACACTATGCTATGTACAAGACCTGATGTCTCTTATGCTATTAGCATAACGAGCAGGTATCAGGCAAATCCTTGTGAGCAACACTGGGCAGCTGTCAAAACAATCCTCAAGTATCTGAGAAGAACTAAGGATGTGTTTTTGACATACGGAGATTGTTCTGAGATGAAAGTCATTGGTTACTGTGATGTGAGCTTTCAGACCGATAAAGATGACATCAGATCACAAACATGATATCTGCTTAATATGAATGGCGGAGCTGTCAGTTGGAAAAGCTCAAAGTAGTCAACTACATCGGACTCCACCACTGAAGTCGAGTATATTGCAGCATCAGAGGCAGCTAAAGAAGTAGTCTGGATAAAGAAATTCATCACAGAGCTGGAAGTGCTTCCAACGATAATGAATGGCGTCACGATGTATTGTGACAACACGGGTGCCATTGTTGGACAGTTATGACCCATAGCGTCACTATTTGTACAAATCATGGTGTTGTTGTACAAATTAACTATGTGAGAAAGGAAATTGCTCTTTTATCATTTGTGATTAGATCACCAAGATGTATAAATGATGAAAGGTCCATATGATTAGTTCCGGATTGATAAGATATAAGACAGTATCAATCCACGAAGGTTTAATCATTAAATATCCCTAGTCGTAGTATTATCGAGATTGGACATCGATAATGCGGAATAGACTAGTATTACACTTGTGCGCATTGTGAGGGCATAACAACATAGTTCTCATATATTTGGGCATATGATACTCATGCAAGTGTAGTAGGAGGTTGTGTTTTACCGATGGTACGGAAAACAGCTTCGCTGTGGATAGACCCCTCGGAATTCCATTGGTAGTATGACTATGTGTCTATGGAAGTCCGAATCAGGGTAGGTGTATTTGGTCTTAACCTGAGACTTGCACCGCTAATACTTGCGACAATCAATATACTTTGGTTTTGGTTGTCCAAGGCTTTAACAGGTTCTGTGTACGCCTCTTCTGGGAATATTGAGAATCGTAGTGTATTGGGTGTGATATCGAGATGGAAGTATCACTCCAGTCATAGTGGAGATGATGATCACGTAGGATACAGAACTGGTTCTCATGTGTCCTGCAATCATCAGGATAATATGACTAGGTCATGATTATCCGATTATAGAGACTAGTTACCAGAGATCCGATATGTGCTTCGTACGGGGCAGACACATTTCCAGCCCCTGCCTTGCACGTGACATCCGATACTGGATCAAAATACGCAATACTAGGTATACTATGCCTGATATAGATCACATATTCCTGTAAGGATATTTCTGGAGAATTGGGTAGGCATGGCGCTTTGCTAGAAACCAACCTTGTCTTGTAAATCGGTAAAAACGTAGTACTAGGTACTTACGTGTTCGGATAGTCCGACGACCAAATTTACTGCCAACATATCCGGGGATCTCATGGGTCTCTTCCCGAAGAATCACCGATGACGTATGACTCGCACTTTATTAATCTTAGATTAATTAGATGAGAGATAAAATTAATCTTGGATTAATTACAGAGATATTTTATCTGAGATAAAATATTCATTAAAGAGAGAACAGATTAATTTGGAATTAATCAATAAAATAATATATTCGATATATTATACGAATTGGATTTCGACGCGGAATTGAAATTAGATTTTAATTCGGGAGAACGAGTTAATTTAAAATTAATTCGTTAGCGACGTGAATAGTTATTTTGCTAGGCATAATTATTTAATTACGTCACAACAGAAAAATTCGTTAATTTGGAATTAGTGAACCCGAGCCCGGGAGTGTTTGCGGGCGCACTCGCATTGCGAATTTAAGTGCGGCCCACAAGTCACTTCAAGCGTCAAATCGCTAGTCACATCAAGCGTCAAATCACTTGTCACTTTGAGTGATGTGATGTCAAGTCACTTGTGATGTGAATAGTTGATGTGGGTTGTTGAATGCATTTAATGCATTTTTGGCTCCAAATTCATTTGACTTTTTGAAAGCAAATATTTGGTATATGTTTTAATTGATTTTTGGAAAATCAATTTAACCTAACACAACACACTTTCTCCACTTTTCTCTCTCTCTCTCTCTCTCTCGCCCAAGGGGCATTCTTCCTTCTTCATCTTTCTGGTTTCACCGTGAGCCATGGAGAAGCAATAGGAAATTTTGTGGCAAAATTTCCGGAGTGCTAGCACGCTTTAGGAGTCTTGCGAAGGTGATAGGGAACCGCACCCGTGAGCTTGGAATCACAACACAAAGCTTAGAGCTTGATGATGATGATGGCCGAATCTTGGGTAAATTGATTTTGAGCATGATTTGATAAAATTAATTGATTGATTATGCTTGAATGATGTTTAATTGAAGTTTGATTTGATCAATTTTATGAAATTTGATTGGATCAATTTTTGCCCAAAATCATAGGCTTGGCCGAATGGTTATTATGCCATAAGTCATGGTATTTTTTTGTTTCTTTGATCATTGGATGACTTGAAACAATTGGGAAATGTTGATTTGTAATTCAATTGGATTGAAAACGAAATCGGATTATAAATCCCCAAAATGCCGAGACATATAGCATGGTAAATGGGTTTGATTTTTTATTAAAACGTGTTGGACATGTTTTGATGATAATGAGCATAATTAATTAGGCTAATTGATGTTTTAGAAATGTTAATTTTGGTGATTAATTATGGCTATACACTTAAGTTAATTAAGTTATAAAATTTGGAATTTGGTAATTTAATTAATTGGGCCTATTTTGGAAATTGGGCTTTAGAAGTTGTAATTGGGCTTATTGGGCTTGGTTTTACCAAGATGAGTTTAGGCTAAATTGATTGGATCCAATTGGGCCCAAAAACATATCCCTAAAGTCCAATTATGACTAATGGACCTTTAATATTAATTGGGCCTAATAGGCCTAAATTGGTTTCTTGGCAAATAAGGGTGATTCCTTAAATGGGCTTTGGAATTTGGGTTTGACCCATATTGACCAAAAGTCCATGCCTTAGAAATTAATTAAAAGCGCATTGGACTTTAAATTAATTACATTGGATGTTAATCGGGCTTTGAGACACGTAACGATTAGATTTGGAATCTAAGTCGTAAAGGTTCGTTAATAAAGTGCAATAATTAATTTGGAATTAAATAGTGAATTAGTATTAAATACAAATTAAATTGGATTTAATGTTGTAGTCTAATTTAATTCAAGAATTCGTACTTTGAGTACTTATTCGCAAAACGAGTTTGAGTCGCACAAAATCAAATCGTTGTTTGAACATTGGATGGTCATTAATTATCAGATTAATTAATTGGATTATATTGATTGATAACATGCTTGTGTGAATACATGGTTGTGATGCATGAATAATGTATATCAGATGGATATTAGATGGGTGGGGCAATTTTGGAAATTATTGTAATAAATTTAGATTTTATTAATTGGACCTGCATGTCCAGCCTATTACCTTTTGAATCTCATTGTATTTCTCTACTCACCTATTCCCCTCAATGGAAATGAGGTTTCTTTAGAAGTGTTATGTAATCGGGTAGAAGTAATACTTGTGCTAGCGGGAGAGAGGAAATGGAGAGATTTGTGCTAGGAACAATGTGTTAAGTATCCCGCATATCATTATTAATTTATTTATATGCGCCTTATTATATGTTTAGAATGCATGTTTAAGGGTGTATGATGATGAGACCTTAACAAAGATAATAAATTGGTTGCCAATTTGCACGCAAAAAACCCTGAACATCATATTAAGCATTTTTCCTTCCATTGAGTGATTCTTACTCAAGATCCAAGACTGGCATTGGTTTGTTGGCCAAAGTCAAGACATTTGTCCGTCGAGGATGTGTTTGAATCATGAAGGCTTTGTTCCATATTGGTGTCTTGTCCAAGTTGTGATTTGTTGGCCAAAGTCAAGATCACTTCTTGTCCATCGACATTGATTACGAAGCTTTCCATGGTCAATGGGTTCCGCTTAACTGGGATCACTAAGTTTATTGTGCCAAAGCCAAGGCTTATTTTATTCAGAGGAAAAAAGTTAGGCAATATATTGGATATATTGGCATATATAAGATATACGTTTCGGAATTGGATGTCCACCTACTGGATCTAGGAATTGGATGGGATCTAATTGATCTTAGAGATCTACCTAGTTAATTATCATATAATTTGTTGGCCAAAGTCAAGATTGTGTGCTATTTAACGGGATCCTAGCTCACTAGGAAATAAGGTTTCCCGAGTACTCCACAGAGGGTTAGAGGCACACCGAAAAATAGTGGGAGGCAAGTATTAAATTTTCAACATTCGTTTAATTACTTGCCATACGCGCTCATACAAATATTTCGTCAAATAAATTAATATATTAGTTGGACTGTATTCAAACTATTTCATTTATAGTTGATTATTTAATTGGATTATAGTAATCAATATAATTGAATTTAATCAATTAAATTGTAGTGATTATAGTTAGACTATAGTAATCATTATAATAAATAGTACCTAAAATCGTTGATTGAATAGTTAGACTATAGCAATCAAGATAAAATTGAAAGATTAGTGTTTAAAACATAATCCTGGGGAAAATGTATTTAAACGACTTTAATTTTCAAATTGGGAATAAAGTTTCAGGATGGTCCTGGAAACTAATAAGTTACTTTATTTGATAAAATAACATATTAGGCCTAAGCCCGTGGTTAAGTAATTAGTAGAGCATGATATTTGGAATATTCATATGATGATAACTTTAGTGCTTAATCCATTATGTTTGCCAAATAGACTCCTTAATTTCTTATTCAGAACTAAGGATTAGATCCTTATAGTATGATAATGAAATTGAAGGATCTTCATAGATCTATACTTAGATCTTTGAAGTACTAGATTGCAATAGTAAACTCTTGGAGAGTTAATGGCTATACTCAAAGAGTCAAAGCCAAAGTTTGCAATATGGCGAGAAGCGCAAGTCGCATCTTACTTCGACATTCTAGAAGGCCAAGGCTTGGCCAAAGACTTCTGAAGTGTGGAAAAAAGGGCAAAGGCAAAATCATTATTATCTTCTGGGAAGATAAAGGACATATCCCAAGATGTCTGCCTAAATTGTGGCAAACGGGGATCATAGAAGCGTGACTGCCGTATGGAAAATGCAGACATGAAGGAATTGAAGACGTTGCAAGGCTCCGAATTCAAATATGTTTGTTATAAACAAAGTTCACTACTAGTATTAAAATTGGATTTTAGATACTGGATGTGGTACATCAATAAGTACTGATGTGCAGAATCTGCTGAGAGCAGGATACTGACTTCAGATGAGATCTATCTGCGAATCGGAAAAGGGACGAAAGTCACTATTTTAAACGTAGAAACCTAAGTTTAGGAACTATCCTTTGGGTTTGTACTAAATAGGAAACTGTTACAATGTAACTAGTTTGACTAGATACATTATCTCCATATCAGGGTTTAACCCGTTGCGGGTGTACCTTTATATCCTAGAACACAAAATTATTTTATTATATAAAGATGATATTGAGATAAACACATTAGATGTGAATAACAGTATTTATATTTTAAATATAAATAAATCTCAAACGTTTAACATGACAAACAAATAGCTCAAATTGAGTAAATCTGTTGAGACTTATGAGTGGCATTGTTGTCTGGGACACAATTAAACAAGACTCGTATATCCACACTTTTGAAGAGTGGATACTAGGAGTCTAGGACGGATTTAATTCTATTCAAATGATGTCTACGAATCTAGTTTATTAGGCAAATTGCCTAAAGTATTTTTTACTTGGTAAAAGTGTAAATGCCATCGATCTGTTAGCCATTGGTCATAGTGACGTAAGTGGGCCCATATCTAGCTAGGCTAGAGGTGGATATAAATGTTTCATGACCTTTACGGATGTGGCATTGCGTTATGGTTATGTGTTTCCTTTGAAACATGAATCAGAAACTTTTGATGAATTCAAAGAGTTTCGATACGAAGTAGACAAATAGATCGGCTAAAGTATTAAATCGTCATGGTTAGATCATGATGAAAATACTTAAGCAATAAGTTTCTCAATACTTGAAAGAGTACAATATTCTTTCAATGAGGACTCCTTCCGGAACACGTCAATTTGACGGTGTGTCAGAACGGAGTAACCGAATTTTGTTGGACATGATAAGTTAATCATGAGTCACTCTGAGCTACCATTTCCTTCAACGGATACGTATAAACAGTGCATAACTTATTTAGAATAAGGTTCCATAAAAATCTGTTTGACAGACTTCATATTAGATATGAACAGGAAAGAAACTGGGTTTTTTATTCCTGAAGATTTGGATATGCTATGCATATGTTTGGATGATACCAAACTAAAACCCAATCGGATAAGTGCCAATTGTAGGTTATCATAGGGATACAAAGTATAGTACTTATACAACTCACTAGAGAACAATGTAATTGTTGCTCGCCATGCGGTTTTCCTAAGAGGAATACCTATATGCAGTGGTAAGTGGAGGAAAGTAAAACTCGATGAAAATCAAAGTAATACTATTCCAGGCACCGATTCCTAATGGAACACAAAATAGTTCATCAAGGATGAAACTATACCAATAATCTTTGAATACACAATAACCGCGTTAGTCGGAGAGAGTCAGAAAATAACCTGGGGTATAGGTTTCTGATCTCACCTCATAAAGATGTCAATCTTATTGAGGAATACGAACTGACTACGTATGAGGTAGTGATACAAGGTATCGACTCCCTAATAAGGCAAAGTGCAATGATGTCCGAAATGGATTCCTTGTATATCAACTAAGTTTGGATACTAGTTGAAGTACTGCAAGGCATTGTGCCTATTGGTACTATATAAGTCTTCAAGGAAGACAAACATGGAAAGCAACATACCAACGTACTAAGCTGAGCTTGTAGCGAAAAGGTATTGTTATAAACATTGTGTCGATTACGAAGAAACCTTTTACTCGTTGCCATTGGTAAATCCATTTGGATAATGCTTGCTAATGCTGCATGTTTCATTCATGAAATATGGCAGCAGAATGCCAAAACCGCTTTCCTTAACAGAAACCTTTTCGAGGATGTTTACAACATCCTGACCATTTTTTCGTACCAAAACTAGCAAACAAGGTTTGCAGGTTATTCGATCCATGGATGGATTGAAGCAAGCATTGCGTTCTTGGAATTATCGTCTTGATGTAATCATAATAGTATATTATTTAATTCAAAAATGAAAATGATTTTTGTGTATATAAGTGGTTAGTGGGAGCGCACTGACAGTGAAAGTCCTAAGTAATAATGACATATCATTTCTTGGAAATGATATTCCCATAAATACAATCGGTGAAAGCTTGGCTTTCATGAAAATTCTCCGTAGAATTCTTGGGAGAAAACCTTTATTCTAGGAATAAAGATCTACTAGGATAAATTTAAAGTTGTTAGCACTCTCCGAGAACTCGTACATTGAAAAATGTACGTGACCTGGTGTCTCATCACGTTTGAGCATATGGAGTCACATCGGGCCAATCCAAGTGATGCTCATTGGATTGATGTTAAGAACATCTGTTAGTATCTTAGAGGAACTAAGGATGCTGTCTTATACTATGGAGAATGAGAACTTGAAGTGACCGGGATCACTGCTGCAAGTTTCCAAACCGATAAATACCCGAATATAAGTCGTAACAACGGTACTATAAAGTTTGAATAACAGAATAGTGAGCTGGAAATCTTCCGAGCAAGATACCGTTGCCGAATAAACAAAAATAATGGATTATTGCTGCAGCTGATGCATCAATAGAAGCCTTCTGGATTGATAATAAAATCTAATTAGATTAGATATAATTCTGTTAGCAGCTGAGCTAGGCTACAACGCAGGCTAAAAAATTAATGGTCTCATCAACGATCCAGATATATACTTCGACTATTCATCTGATTTGTTCGGATCATACATCGTGGCGATGTGATGATCGAATAAATCTCATCAGATGATAATCACGCAAATCCGCTGACGAAAGTCTTTTCTCAGTAATTTGAGCGAACCATACATAGTTCGGGTGTAGGACACTTGAGTGACTGGCTATAGGCCAAATGGGAGATTGTTGGACAGTTATGACCCATAACGTCACTATTTCTACAGATCATGGTGTTATTGTACAAATTAACTATATGACAAAGAAAATTTTTCTTTTATCATTTGATTAGATCACCAAGATGTATAAATGATGAAAGGTCCATATGATTAGTTCCGTATTGATAAGATATGAGACAGTATCAATCAACGAAGGTTTAATCATTAAATATCCCTAGTCGTAGTATTATCGAGATTGGAAATCAATAAAACGGAATAGACTAGTATTACACTTGTGCGCGTTGTGAGGGCATAACATAATAGTTCTCATATATTAGGGTATAGGATACTCATGCAAGTGTAGTAGGAGGTTGTGTTCTTACCGATGGTACGGAAAACAGCTTCGCTCTAGATAGACCCCTCGGAATTCCATTGGTAGTATGACTATGTGTCTATGGAAGTCCGAATCAGGGTAGGAATATTTGGTATTAGCCTGAGACTGCTCCGCTAATACTGCGACAATCAATATACTTTGGTTTTGGTCGTCCAGGACTTTAACAGTTTCTGTGTACGCCTCTTTGGGGTATATTGAGAATCGTAGTGTATTGGGTGCGATGTCGAGATGAAGTATCACTGCAGTCATAGTGGAGATGATGATCACGTAGGATACGGAACTGGTTCTTTTATGTGCTGCAGTCATCGGGATAATATGACTAGGTCATGATATCCGATTCTAAAGACTAGTTACTAGAGATCCGATATGTGCTTCGTACGGGGCAGACACATTTCCAGCCCCAGGCCTTGCACGTGACATCCGATACTGGATCGAAATACGCAATACTACGTATACTACGCCTGATATAGATCACATATTCCTGTAAGGATATTTCTGGAGAATTGGGTAGGCATGGCGCTTCGCTAGAAGCCAACCTTGTCTTGTAAATCGGTAAAACGTAGTACTAGGTACTTACGTGTTCGGATAGTCCGACGACCGAATTTACTGCCAACATATCCGGGGATCTCATGGGTCGCTTCCCGAAGATTCACCGATGACGTATGACTCGCACACTTTATTAAATATATTAATTATAGATGAGAGAGAAATTAATCTGGGATTAATTATGGAGAATATTTTATCTGGGATAAATATTAATTAAAGAGAGAGAAAACATTAATTTGGAATTAATCGATAAAATAATATATTCGATATATTATACGAATTGGATTTCGACGTGGAATTGAAATTAGATTTTAATTCGGGCGAACGAGTTAATTTAGAATTAATTCGTTAGCGACGTGAATAGTTATTTTGCTAGGCATAATTATTTAATTACGTCGCAACGGAAAAATTCGTTAATTTGGAATTAGCGAACCGGAGCCCGGGAGTGTTTGTGGGCGCACTCGCATTGTGAATTTAAGTGCGGCCCACAAGTCACTTCAAGCGTCAAATCGTAGTCACATCAAGTGTCAAATCACTTGTCACTTTGAGTGATGTGATGTCAAGTCACTTGTGATGTGAATAGTTGATGTGGGTGTTGAATGCATTTAATGCATTTTTGGCTCCAAATTCATTTGACTTTTTGAAAGCAAATATTTGGTATATGTTTTAATTGATTTTTGGAAATCATTTAACCTAACACAACACACTATCTCCACTTTTCTCTCTCTCTCTCTCTCTTCGCCCAAGGGGCATTCTTCCTTCTTCATCTTTCTGGTTTCACCGTGAGCCATGGAGAAGCAATAGGAAATTTTGTGGCAAAATTTCTGGAGTGCTAGCACGCTTTAGGAGTCTTACGAAGGTGATAGGGAACCGCACATGTGAGATTGAAATCACAACACAAAGGTTGGAGCTTGATGATGAAGATGGCCGAATCTTGGATGAGCAAAATGGAGCAGAATGCCGAGAGTTCAAGGAGCTGCAAAGGGCATAAAAAAGTTTTCGTTGTTCCTCGCATCGCTCAACCGCTCAATGTAAGTATTCTGCAACTTCCTTGTTGTATTCACATGATGTTTCTATGCTTAAAATGATCATTGGGACCTTAGAGAAACCCAACAGCCATTGCTCAATCAAGGAACCAAGGTCTTTCCAGAAATCCAAGCATGTTCTCAGGCGATTTCATCTCATCAGGGAGATTATTGAGAGAAAAGAAGTTATTATAGAGAAAATACCCACAAAAAATAATCTTGCAGATTCTCTGACTAAAGGGCTGACTGAACAAAAGCCTGATAGGCATACCCAAGTGTATGGTGTCCAGATTCATACTAGTTGGCTATAGTGCAAGTGGGAGATTGTTAGGGATATGCCCTATACCCAACTTGTGGATGGGCTATATGTACATGTATTTGTAATATTTTCATTAATTAATAAAATGTCAATCTTTATTATACGTGTCTTACATAACTTATATGAATCATCAAACACTGTAATAAGGCCCTTGGAGTAATAAGATGATGGCTTCCACGCCTTATGAGAATCATTACTCTTAAACGATCCTAGTCATAGTTTTGTGAATAATCTGGGCGTTCACAAAGCGGAGAGACTAGCATGATGATATGATCCACCCTTAAGTGGGGTAGCCGATCTCATAGGCTACTAGCAGAGATCTGTCTGCTTGGTGTATCACATGGATTCATGAGTTGCTCGTGTCCATCGAACTGTCCGCTAAAAGTTTTCACATGGAGTGTTTATCCCATATGTCTGTTAGAAATTTCATGTATCGATTGTATGACTAGTCCTAAGACTTGAGGTCTTTACAATCTTATGTGTCGATCAAATAACTTTGACATTCTCCTTCCCCGGTTCAAAAGATCCGGCCATAAGGGTATGACTGGGTCATTTCTTGAAACAGATGAAGTTTGTAAAGATACAACAGAGAATCGCCACTCTCTCGGATAATATTTTCTTATAAGAGTAGTATTCCAGTTCGCGGGTTGATATGTGTGATCAGTGCTTGAGACTGTTGTAGGCATTGCATTTTGCATATCGGCCCATGATGAGTCTCGTATGGAGACACTACCTCTTTAGTTGTGAAAGCCGCGGGAAACGGACGTTGGAAGGGTAAAGTTGGAAAATGGAATTTTTGTCAGATTTAACTCGCTTGTTTCGCTTCGGGTTCGCTTGTTGAAACTCTGTTTTAAAAAACACCAAACCCCTTTAAAACCTCTCACAAATTAAATAATTAAAATATTTAAAACACATCTCACAAAGTAAATAATTAAAACCAATTAAAATTAAACTCAAATTAAATTAATCACATTCACCAATTAAATTGAACTTGAAATTAAATTAAATTAAATTCCTAATTTAAATAAAAACACCTTCCTAAATTAAATAAATCATATCCTTAACTAAAAAGAATACATAAATCACTTCCCTAAATTAAAAGATTTCCTTATCACATACTAAATTAAAAGATATCCCTAATTAATACACAAATCCTATTTCTTTCCCAACAAGGTAAATCCCCTCCATTGGCCTATAAAAATAACCCTTCTCCACACAATTCAAACCCTGGCTGGCTGGCTCATTCACACATATTCACACAAGAAACACAAGAGTCCATTCACACCAAGAAACACAGAAAAATCCTTCAATATTGTCGTCCAAAGCACCCACAAAAAACCCCACTGCCGCCTAAACAAATAAGCCCCTCCATAGCCACATAGCCTCCACGCAAATCAGACACACAAATCACAGCCCCTCTCAAACAAACCTAAGTCCACTCACTCCTTCATCAAGCGTTGAACCCATAAACAATTCTCGCCACACGTCCTCAATGTACAAACTGAACACAGCCCACACTCACAAAAGCCACAGCCTTCCACGCAATCGCCCAACACCCTCAACTTGCCAACTTGCCCATTAACCTCACAAGCCAACAGCCACACGTACAGCCCCTCAATTTATCAACACAAACTAGCGCCTAAACAGACCCTGCTCATACCTTCAACATGTAAGCCATCTTCACGCACTAACCACTTCAACAAAGCCACATTGCGCTCACTCCACAGCACACGTCACTGCCTCACCAAATTCTTCACGCCTCACCTAACTGTTGAGTTTTTTCTAAGGTCCCAAGATCAAATCAAGACATGAAAAAATGCGTGAATACATCAACGGAGGTAGCAGGAATACTCACATCGATCGGTTATGTCGAATTGAAGACGAATCGAAGCTAAAAATGCTTTGCCTTGCTCACGCCACTGCAACCAGTCCACGCTCACTGTCTTCGCAGTTTCGGGTCTCAAAACGAAGCTCCAAACTCCGTCGATGAGTCCCACCTCATGGGTGAACCTCCCTACCACCTTCGCAAGACTCGTAGTGTGCTAGCACTTGCGGTTTTCACCATGAAAACCCAACTCTTGCTTCCCTTTAGGTGTCACATTTTCTGGTTCAAAACCAGTCCCAATATTCTGTTTTGGGCGTGAGAGAGAGAGAGCAAAATGAGAGAGTTAAAGTTAAATGATTTTGTTACCAAAAATCAATTTATATTTATGCCATATATTTATTAAATTAATAATAAACTTATGACACAATCATGCAATGGCTTAGAGTGTCAAACACTCAATTTCCATGCAAAACCATTGAGTGCATTGTACACTATCTCCATGCAATGCATTAGAATTAAATAATGCATAATATGACATGTGTCATGTGGGCCCCACACGTTTCCAAATGAAAGTGGGCCCACGTGCACTCACGCGTTCGGGTTCGATATTTCCGAAATACCGAACTTACGTCGCGACGTTAATTAAATCGAATTTAAAATAAATAATTGCGCCTAGCGAAATTATTATTTACGTCGCTAACCAATTAATTCTAATTAACTCGTTTGCCCGAATTAAAATCTAATTTTATTTCGCGTCGAAATCGAATTTCGATATTATATCGAATATAATAATTTACGATTAATTCCAAATTAATCGTTCTCTCTCTATACGATATTTTATCCTAATAAAATATCTCTGTAATTAATCCTAGATTAATTTTTTCTCTCTCTTCTGTATAATCCCAGATTATTCAAGAGTGCGAGTTGTGCGTCATCGGTGGATTATCGGGAAGCGACCCATGAGATCCCCGGATAAGTGACAGTAAATACGGCCGTCGGAGTATCCGAATCACGTACGTACCAAGTACTACGTTCTACCGATTTACGAGACAAGGTCGACTCCTAGCAAAGCACCAAGTCTACTCAATTCTTCGGACATATTCATCAAAGAATATCAAAGATCTGTATCAAGCGTAGTATACAATGTATTGTGCATATTGGTCCAGTATCGGATAATCACGTGCTAGGGCTGGGGCTGGATAAGTGTCTGCCCCGTCCGAACACATATCAGATGTCTGGTAACTAGTCTCTATAATCGGATATTCATGACCTGGTCATAATATCACGATTGGATGCGCATCACTTTAAGAGCACTAATACCGTATCCTGCGTGACATCATCTCCACTATGACTGGAGTGACACTTCCGTCTTGACATCACATCCAATACACTACGATTCCTGATAAACCCAGAAAGTGGTGACACAGAACCAGTTAAGATCCCCCCCCCCCACCAAACAACCAAAGTTACCGATTGTCGTAACATTAGCGATGCAAGTCTCAGGTTAAGACTATACACACCTACCTTGATTTCGGCCTCCCATAGACACCTAGTCATAATACCAATGGGATTTCGAAGGGTCTATCCAGAGCGAAGCTGTTTCCCGTACCATCGGTGAAACACGACCTCCTATCGCACTTGCACAAGTATCCAATACTTATATATATGATAACTATGCCGTTGTGCCCTCACAACGCGCACAAGTGCAATACTAGCCTATTCCGCATTATCGATGTCCAGTCTCGATAATACTACGGCTAGGGATATTTAATGATTAATCCTTCGTGGACTGATACTGTCTCATATCATCTCAATCCAGGAACTAATCATAGAGACCTCTCTTCATTTATATATATCTATGGTGATCTAATCACAAATGACGAGAGTGCAATTTCCTTGTTACACAAGCAACACAATGTTTGTGCAAATAGTGACGCTATGGGTCATATTATCCAACAATCTCCCACTTGGCACATAGCAGTCACTCGAGTGTCTAACACCCGAACTATGTAAGGTTCGCTCAAATTGCTGAGGAAAGGTTTCGTCAGTGGATTTGCATAATTATCGTTTGACGCGATTTATACGATCATCACATTGCCACGATGTATGATCCGAACGAATCAGATGATATAGAAGTATATATCTGGATCGTCGATGAGACCTTTAATTCCTTAGCCTGTGCTGACGCCTAGCTCAGCTGCTAACAGAACTATATCTAATCTAATTAGATTTATTTTTGATCCAAATGGCTTCTATTGCTGCCTCAGCTGCAGCAATAATCCGTGTTTGTTGTTTATTCGGCAACAGTTATCTTGCTTGGAAGATTTCCAGCTCACTGTCCCGTCCTTCAAACTTTATAGTACCGTAGTATTTGATCGTTTGGAAACTTGCTGCAGTGATCCAGTCACTTCAAGTTCTTCTTCTCCATAGTAAAGATAGCATCTTAGTTCTCAGAGATACTAACAGATGTTCTTACTTCAATCCAGTGACTATCACTTGGATTGACCCGATTGTGACTCCAATGCTCGAAGCGTATGAGACACCAATACAAGTACATTTTAAATGTACAATTTCCCAGAGAGTGTTAACAACTCCAAATCTATCCCAGTAGATCTTTATTCCTTGAATAAGGTTGTTACTCCCCAGATTCTACGTAGAATTTCTATTGAAGCCAAGCTTTCAACAATAGCTTTATGGGAATATACTTGTCAGTGCGCTCTCACTAAACCTCCTTATATACAACAAGAATTATTTCGTTTTGAGTCAAATCATAAATCATTATGATTATTTCAAAACGACAGTTCCAAGAACCTTATGCTTGCATTGATCCAAACATGGATCGAATAACCCGCAAACCTTGTTTGTCGGTTATACAAAATCGTCAGGATGTTGCAAACATCCTCCAAAAGGTTTCCTTTTCAGGAAAGCGATTTTGATTTGTACTGACATATTTCATAAATGAAATATACAGTTATCAACAAGCATCTTCAAAATGGATTTAACATGGAATCCATTTCGGATTCATGGCACTTTGCCATAACAGGAGCCGATACCTCGTATCACTTCCTCAAAACGTAGTCGGATGGTACACCTCCATAAGATTGACATCATTATGGGGTGAGATCAGAAACCCATACCCTAGGTTGTTTTCTGACTCTATCCGATTTACGAAGTTCTTGTGTATTTGAAGATTAATGGTATAAGTTTCATCATAGATGAACTATTTGTGTTCCATTACGGACTTCGTGCCTAGTACAGTATCACTCCGATTTTTTTATCGAGTATCACTATCCTCCCACTGACCACTGCATATCGGTATTCCTCTCAGGAAAAACCGCATGGTGAACAACAATCACATTGTTCTCATGTGAGATTTACAAGTACTATACTTAAGGTTTCCCTTAGGATAACCTATATTGGCACTTATCCAATTTGGGTCCTTAGTTTGGTATCATCCAAACGCTATGCCTGGCATACCCAAATTATCAGGAATGAGAAACCTCGTTTCTTCCCTGTTCATATCCTGTATGATATCTGTCAAACAGATTTATATGGAACCTTATTCTAAATAAGTTTTGCACTGTTAATACATATCCTGTTGAAGGAAATAGTAGCTCTGAGCGACTTGTGATAAAGCTTATCATGTCCTCATCTGAAAGAATACCGTACTCTTTCATGTACGTATGAAACTTACTGCTTAAGTATTTTCCATTACGGTTTTACCGTGGCGGCATAATACTTAGCCGATCTGTTTTTCTACTTCGTGTCGAAACTATAAAAGTTTCCGATCTGTGTTCTTCAAAAGAAACACATAACCATAACGTGATGTCACATCCGTTAAGGTCACGAAATATTCATGTTAACATCTAGCTTAGCTAGATATGGGCCCACTTACTTCACCATGAATAGGGCTAACAGATCGGTGGCCCTTTTACTATTACCAGGTAAATAGTATTTTAGGTATTTAACCTAATAAACTAGATTCGTAGACCTTATTTGAATAGTCAAATCAGTCCTAGTGCCCACTCTACAAAAGTGTGGATATACGAGTCTTGTTTAATTGTGTCCCAGACAACAATGCCACAAATAAGTCTCTATTGATCAAATCAATTTGAGCTATTTATTTGTCATTTTATATGTTTGAGATTTTATTTATATTCAAAATATAAATTATCTAATGTATTTATCTCAGTATCATCTTTATATAATGAAACACTTAGTGTTCTAGAATATAAAGGTTTTATCCGCAATGGATTAAACACTGATATAGAGATAATGTCTCTAGTTAAACTAGTTACATTATAACATTTCCTAATTTAAATACATACCCAAAGGGTAGTTTCTAAACTTAGGTATCTACGGTCGAAACAGCGACTTTCGTCCCGTTTTCCGATTTGCAGAGAAATCTCGGCTTGAAGCCAGTATCCAGCTCACAGCGGATTCTGAACGTCAATACATATATTTTATGTACCACACTAAGTATTTAAAATCCAATTTTAATACTAGTAGTGAACATAACTTTGACAAATATTTTTAAAGTTAGAGCCTCGCCCTTTCTTTAATTCCTTCGTGTCTTCCATATCCAAATGGTAGTCACTTTGGGATATGTCAATTATCCTTTTCAATATTTCACAAACCTTTGCCTGAGCCTTGGGTTTCGGATATCGAAACGATGTGCACCTTGTGCTACATGCCCAATTGCAAACTTTGATTTTTTCTCCTCCACTAGAATAGTCAATTAATTGCAACTTTAATACTTTTAAATCTAAAGATAGATTTATTATAAGTATATTAATTAAGCACTAAAGTCATCATCACATAAATCTTCCAAAGACTTTATGCTCTACTATTTGCTTAATTATGGGCTTAGTCATAATAAGTTATTTTATCAAATAAATTAACCTATTATTAATTCCCAATTGAAAATTAAATCATTTAAAACATTTAATCCAAGGATTATATATTTTAATATTCATCTTTTCAATTCTTTCTTGATTTCAATAGTCCAACTATTTAATCAATTTTAATAAGGTACTATATTATTATAATGATTACAATAATCCAATTATTTAATCAACTATAATTTTATTAATATTGATTACTATATCCAATTATAAAATCAACTATCATTTTAATTCGATTATATTGATTACTATAATCCAATTATAAAATCAACTATCATTTTAATTCGATTATATTGATTACTTAATCCAATTATAAAATCAACTATATATTGAATGAGTTTGTATATAGTCCAACTATATATATTTTTAAACAACATAAAATATTAGTCCGACTAATACTTTTAATTAATATGACGAGTAAAATATAAATGAGCGTTTTAGCGAGTAATTGAACGAATGTTGAAAATTCAATACTTGCCTCCCACTATTTTTCGTCGAGCCTCTAACCCTCTGTGGAGTACTCGGGAAACCGTGTTTCCTAGTGGGCTAGGATCCTATTAAATAACACACAACCTTGACTTTGGCCAATAAAAACTGTATGCTATTTAACTAGGTAGATCTCACAGATCAATTGGATCTCATCCAATTCCTAGATCCGGTTAGGTGGACATCCAAGTCCAAAACATATGTATAATGTCAATGTATCCATTACATTTTCCTAACCCTATCCTCCGAATCATCTAGGCCTTGGCTTTGGCCAAAAACAAACCTAATGATTCCAGTTAAGCGGGACCCATTGACGAGGAAAGTTTCGTAATCAATGTCATTGGACAAAAAGTGATCTTTGTTGGTTATTCTAAGGTCCCAAGATCAAATCAAGACATGAAATAATGCGTGAATACATCAACGGAGGTAGCGGAATACTCACATGATCGGTTGAGTCGATTTGGAGACGAATGAAGGCAAAAAACGCACTGCCCTTCAACGCCAAACTGCAACAGTCCACTGTCCCTGCAAACAAATTTCGGGTCTCAAAACGAAGCTCCAAACTCCGTCGGATGAGTCCCGCCTCATGGGTGCACCTCCCTACCTCCTTCGCAAGACTCGTAGTGTGCTAGCACTTGCGGTTTTCACCACGAAAACCCAACTCTTGCTCCCCTAAAGTCACGCCCAAACTGGTTCAAAACTAGTGAAGAATGGCCACCATTGCTGTGAGGAGGAAGAGAGTGTTGGATAATATGACCCATAGCGTCACTATTTGCACAGAACATTGTGTTGCTGTAGCAAATTAACTATGTAACAAGGAAATTGCACTCTCGTCATTTGTGATTGGATCACCATAGATATATAAATGAAGAGAGGTCCCTATGATTAGTTCCTGGATTGAGATGATATGAGACAGTATCAGTCCACGAAGGATTAATCATTAAATATCCCTAGCCGTAGTATTATCGAGACTGGACATCGATAATGCAGAATAGGCTAGTATTGCACTTGTGCGCGTTGTGAGGGTACAACGGCATAGTTCTCATATATATAAGTATTGGATACTTGTGCAAGTGCGATAGGAGGTCGTGTTTCACCTATGGTACGGGAAACAGCTTCGCTCTGGATAGACCCTTCGGAATCCCATTGGATTATGACTAGGTGTCTATGGGAGGCCAAAATCAAGGTAGGTGTGTATAGTCTTAACCTGAGACTTACATCGCTAATACTTACGACAATCGGTAAACTTTGGTTTTGGTGGTGGGGGATCTTAACTGGTTCTGTGTTCACTCTTCTGGGTTTATCAGAGAGTCGTAGTGTATTGGATGTGATGTCAAGACGGAAGTATCACTCCAGTCATAAGGAGATGATGTCACGCAGGATACGGTATTAGTGCTCTTAAGTGATGCGCATCCAATCGTGATATTATGACCAGGTCATGAATATCCGATTATAGAGACTAGTTACCAGACATCCGATATGTGTTTCGGACGGGGCAGACACTTATCCAGCCCCAGCCCTAACACGTGATTATCCGATACTGGGCCGATATGCACAATACAATTGTATACTACGCTTGATACAGATCTTAATATTCTTAAAAGGATATGTCCGGAGAACTTGGGAAGACTTGGTGCTTTGCTAGGAGTCGACCTTGTCTCGTAAATCGGTAGAACGTAGTACTTGGTACGTACGTGATTCGGATACTCCGACGACCGTATTTACTGTCAACTTATCCGGAGATCTCATGGGTCGCTTCCCGATAATCCACCGATGATGCACAACTCGCACTCTTGAATAATCTGGGATTATAATAGAAGAGAGAGAAAATTAATCTAGGATTAATAACGGAGATATTTTATCCGGGATAAATATCGTCTAAATAGAGAGAACGATTAATTTGGAATTGATCGATGAATTAATATATTCGATATATTAAATGAAATTAGATTTCGACGCGAATTAAAATTAGATTTTAATTCGGGCAAACGAGTTAATTTAGAATTAATTCGTTAGCGACGTAAATAATAATTTCGCCAGGCGCAATTATTTATTTAAATTCGATTGAATTAACGTCGCGACGTAAGCTCGGTATTTCGGAATATCGAACCCGAACGCGTGAGTGCACGTGGGCCCACTTTCATTTGGAAACGTGTGGGGCCCACATGACACATGTCATTCTAATGCATTGCATGTAGATAGTGTACATTGCACTCAATGTCATTGCATGGAAATTGAGTGTTTGACACTCTAAGCCATTGCATGTTTTGTGTCATAAATTTATTATTAATTTAATAAATATTATGGCATAAATATAAATTGATTTTTGGTAAATCATTTTAATTACAACACAATTCTATCTCTCTCAAATTCTCTCTTCCTCTCACGGCAATGGTGGCCATTCTTCACTGGTTTTGAACCAGTTTGGGCGTGAGTAATAGGGAAGCTAGAGTGGGTTTTCATGGTGAAAATTCAAGTGCTAGCACACTTACAAGTCTTGCGAAGGTGGTAGGGAGGTTCGACCATGAGACGGGATCCATCCGACGAAGCTAGGAGCTCCGTTTTTCTCACTCAATTTTCTGTTTTTGTAGGCAGTGGACTGCATGCAGTAGGCTTACATGGCAGTGCGTTTTTTTTGGGTTCATTTGTCTTCAAATCGACTCTACCGATCAATGTGAGTATTCCGCTACCTCCGTTGATGTGTTCACACATAATTTCATGTCTTGTTTGATCTTGGGACCTTAGAATAAACCAACAATGGCATCAAGAGCTAATGTTGCAAGCATGAAAAATGTAGGGCTTAAAATTTGGGTAAATGTTTGTTAAGCATGATTTGAATAAATTGATTGTTTGAGTATGCTTATAACATGTTTAAATTCATTTTGGTTGGACCAATTTGTTGAAAATTGATTTGGAATAATTTTCCCCAAAAATATCATGTTGGCCGAATATGATGATCATTTTGGAATTCTTGGAATATTTGTTTTTGATTCATTTGATGAGTTGAAATCATTTAGGATAATGTTAATTTAAAACTAATTGGATTGGATTTTGAATTGAACATAAAATCCCCAAATTTATCACCTTGGCCGAATGGAATTATGCCCTAATGTCTTGGTAATTTTGATTTTATGAACATTGGATGTGTATGAAATCATTCGGGAAGTTAATACGTTGTCGATTGTGTAATTAATCGGATTGAATTCAAATCGGACAAAATAACCTTCCTTGGCCGAGAGCATTAAAAGCATGTAATGGGTTTGATTTTTCAATTTGTATGTTGGACATATAATAATGAATTGAGTATGATTAATAAGACTAATTTGGTGTTTTAAAATATTGATTTAGTCGATTAATCATGTAATGCACTTTGGTAATTAAATTGCGTAATTGGATTAGTGTAATTTAATTATTTAGGCTTAAATTGGATTTGGGCTTGAATTGTTGTATTTGGACCTATTGGGCTTGATTTATCAAGTTTGGTTTAGGCCAAGTGGATTGGATCCAATTGGGTCCAAAACCTTAACCATAAAGCCCAATTGCGACTAATGAACCTTTAATGTTTATTGGGCCTAATGGGCCGAAATTGATTCTAAAGCATTTTGGGTAATTCCACTATTGGGCTTTGGTTGCCGAAGCCCATGCCTAAAGAAATTAATTGAAGCCCATTAGACTTTATTGAATTGACGTTGGACGTTAATCGGACTTTGAGTCCCGACGCGATTGAATTTGGAATTTAAATCGTAAAAGGTTTATTAATATAAGTGCAATATTTAATTTTGAATTGAATAATGAATTAGTATTAAATACATGTTAAATTTGATTTAATGATGTAGTTTAATTTAATTCATGAATTCGTACTTTGAGTACTTATCCGCAAAAACGAGTTTGACTCGAACAAAAATCAAATCGTTGTTTGAACATTGGATGATCACTTAATTATCAGATTAATTAATTTGATTAGATTGATTGATAGCATGCTTATGTGTGTGAATACATGGTTGTGTTGAATGAATAATGCATATCGGATGGATATTAGATGGGTGGGCAATTTTAGAAATTGTTGTAATAAATTCGATTTATTAAATTGGACCTGCGTGTCCAGCCTTATCACCTTCTTTCTCTTTGTATTCTCTTCTCACCTATTCCCCTCTATGAATATGAGGTTTCTTTAGAAGTGTAGTGTAACGGGTAGAAGTAGTACAAGTGCTAGCTTGAGTGAGAAAGGGAGAGATTTGATCTAGGATCAATGTGTTAAGTATCCATCCGCATATCATTATTATTTTATTTCATACTCGCTTTATTATGTATTTAGAATGCATGTTTAAGGGTGTATGATGATGAGACCTTAACAAAGATAATTAAATTGGTAGCCAATTTGCACGAGAAAATCCCTCAATCTATATTAAGCAAATATCCTTCCATAATGATTCTTGTTCAAGATCCGAAGTTGGCATTGGTTTGTTTTTGACCAAAGTCAAGACCTTTGTCAATCAAGGATGTACTTGAATCATGAGAGTTTGTTGCATATCGGTGTCTTGTCCAAATCGTGATTTTTATTGGCCAAAGTCAGATCACTTTTTGTCCAATGACATTGATTACGAAACTTTCCCTCGTCAATGGGTCCCGCTTAACTGGAATCATTAGGTTTGTGTTTGGCCAAAGCCAAGGCCTAAATGATTCGGAGGATATGGTTAGGAAAATGTAATGGATACATTGACATTATACATATGTTTCGGACTTGGATGTCCACCTAACCGGATCTAGGAATTGGATGAGATCCAATTGATCTGAGAGATCTACCTAGTTAAATAGCATACAGCTTTTTATTGGCCAAAGTCAGGGTTGTGTGTTATTTAATAGGATCCTAGCCCACTAGGAAACGCGGTTCCCGAGTACTCCACAGAGGGTTAGAGGCTCGACGAAAAATAGTGGGAGGCAAGTATTGAATTTGCAACATTCGTTCGAATGCTCGCTAAACACGCTCATTTTATTTTACTCGTCATATTAATTAAAAGTATTAGTCGGACTAATATTTTATGTTGTTTTAAAAATATATATAGTTGGACTATATACAAACTCATTCAATATATAGTTGATTTGTAATTGGATTATAGTAATCAATATAATTGAATTAAATGATAGTTGATTTATAATGGGATTATAGTAATCAATATTAAAATTATAGTTGATTAAATAATTGGATTATTGTAATCATTATAATAAATAATACCTTAATAATTGATTAAATAGTTGGACTATTGAAATCATGAAAGAATTGAAAGGTTGAATATTTAAAATATATAATCCTTGGATTAAATGTTTTAATGATTTAATTTTCAATTGGGAATTATAAATAGGTTAATTTATTTGATAAAATAACTTATTATGACTAAGCCCAAATTAAGCAAATAGTAGAGCATAAAGTCTTTGGAAGATTTATGTGATGATGACTTTAGTGCTTAATTAATATACTTATAATAAATCTATCTTTAGATTTAAAAGTATTAAAGTTGCAATTATAATTCTTGGAGAATTAATTGACTATTCTAGTGGAGAAAAGTCAAGTTTGCAATTGGGCATATAGCACAAGGTGCACATCGTTTTCGATATTCCGAAACCCAAGG
This sequence comes from Zanthoxylum bungeanum, assembly GCA_019454045.1. Classification (NCBI taxonomy): domain Eukaryota; kingdom Viridiplantae; phylum Streptophyta; class Magnoliopsida; order Sapindales; family Rutaceae; genus Zanthoxylum; species Zanthoxylum bungeanum. The sequence goes on from SKCR01000904.1 coordinate 27,378, forward strand.
CTTGCCCAAAGGTTTGTAAATATTGAAAAGGATAATTGACATATCCCAAAGTGACTACCATTTGGATATGGAAGACACAAAGGAATTAAAGAGGGCGAGGCTCTAACTTTAAAATATTTGTCAAAGTTATGTTGACTACTAGTATTGAAATTGGATTTTAAATACTTAGTGTGGTACATATACATATATGTATTGACGTTCAGAATCCTCTATAAGATGGATACTGACTTCAAGCCGAGATTTCTCTGCGAATTGGAACGGGACGAAAGTCGCTGTTTCGACCGTAGATACCTAAGTTTAGGAACTACCCTTTGGGTATGTACTTAAATTAGGAAATGTTATAATGTACTAGTTTACCTAGAGACATTATCTCTATATCAGTGTTTAATCCATTGCGGATAAAACCTTTATATTCTAGAACACTAAAGTGTTTCATATATAAAGATGATACTGAGATAATTACATTGGATGTAAATAACAGAATTTATATTTTGAATATAAAGAAAAAATCTCAAACATATAAAATGACAAATAAATAGCTCAAATTGATTTGATCAATGGAGACTTATTTGTGGCATTGTTGTTGGGACACAATTAACAAGACTCGTATATCCACACTTTTGAAGAGTGGGTACTAGACTGATTTGACTATTCAAATAAGGTCTACGAATCTAGTTTATTAAACAAGACCCGTATATCCACACTTTTAAAGTGTGGGTACTAGGACTGATTTGACTATTCAAATAAGGTCTACGAATCTAGTTTATTAGGTTAAATACCTAAAATACTATTTACTTGGTAATAGTAAAAGGGCCACCGATCTGTCAGCCCTATTCATGGTGAAGTAAGTGGGCCCATATCTAGCTAGGCTAGATGTTAACATGAATATTTCGTGACCTTAACGGAAGTGACATCACGTTGTGGTTATGTGTTTCTTTTGAAGAACACAGATCAAAAACTTTAGAGTTTCGACACGAAGTAGACAAACAGACCGGATATATTGTTATTCCGCCACGGTAATACCGTAATGGAAAATACTTAAGCAGTAAGTTTCATACGTACATGAAAGAGTATGGTATTCTTTCAGATGAGGACTCCTCTCAAGACACGTCAGTTTGACGGTGTGTCCGAACCAAAAACCGAATTTTTGTTGGACATGATAAGGTTTATCACGAGTCGCTCTGAGCTACTATTTCCTTCAACATGATATGTATTAATAGTGCAAAACTTATTTAGAATAAGGTTCCATATAAATCTGTTTGACAGATATCATATAGGATATGAACATGGAAGAAACGAGGTTTCTCATTCCTGATAATTTGGTATGCCAGGCATAGCGTTTGGATGATACCAAACTAAGGACCCAAATTGGATAAGTGCCAATAGGTTATCCTAAGGGAAACCTTTAATATAGTACTTGTAAATCCCACATGAGAACAATATAATTATTGCTCACCATGCCGTTTTTCCTGAGAGGAATACCGATATGCAGTGGTCAGTGGAGGATAGTGATACTCGATGAAAATCGGAGTAATACTGTTCAAGGCACGAAGTCCTTAATGGAACACAAATAGTTCATCTATGATGAATCTATACCATTAATCTTCAAATACACAAGAACTTCGTAGATCGGATAGAGTCAGAAAACAACCTAGGGTATGGGTTTCTGATCTAACATCATAAATGATGTCAATCTTATGGAAGTGTACCATCCGACTACATTTATGAGGAAGTGATACGAGGTATCGACTCCCTGTTATGGCAAAGTGCCATGAGTCCGAAATGGATTCCATGTGTAACAACTATGTTTGGATACTAGTTGTTGTACCACAAGGCGTTGTGCCTATGGTACATTAAACGTCTTCAAGGAAGACATACATGGAAGGCAATACCAACGTGCAAACCTAAGGTTTTGACGGAAAGTATCGTTATCAACATTGTGTTAATAACGATTCAACCTTTACATTTGCCATGGTAAATCCATTTTGAAGATGCTTGAAAATAACTGTATATTTCATTTATGAAATGTGCCAGTTATAGATCAAAATCGCTTTCCTGAAAAGGAAACCTTTTGGAGGATCTTACCAACATCCTGACGATTTTGTATAACCGACAAACAAGGTTTGCGGGTTATTCGATCCATGTTTGGATCAATGCAAGCATAAGGTTCTTGGAACTGTCGTTTTGAAATAATCATAATGGTTTTATGATTTGACTCAAAACGAAAAATTCTTGTGTATAAGGAGGTTAGTGGGAGAGCGCACTGACACAGTAAATTCCCATAACTATTGTTGAAAGCTTGGCTTTCAATAGAAATTCTCCGTAGAATTCTGGGAGTAAACAACCTTTATTCAAGGAATAAAGATCTACTGGGATAGATTTGGAGTTGTTAACACTCTCTAGGAAATAGTACATTTAAAATGTACTTATATTGGTGTCTCATACGCTTCGAGCATATGGAGTCACAATCAGGTCAATCCAAGTGATAGTCACTGGATTGAAGTTAAGAACATCTGTTAGTATCTCTGAGAACTAAAGATGCTATCTTTTACTATGGAGAAGGAGAACTTGAAGTGACTGGGATCACTGCAGAAAGTTTCCAAACGATTAAATACTGCGGTACTATAAAGTTTGAACACCGGGACAGTGAGCTGGAAATATTCCAAGCAAGATAACTGTTGCCGAATAAACAACAAATGCGGATTATTGCTGCAGCTGAGGCAGCAATAGAAGTCTTTTGGGTCGAAAGTAAATCTAATTAGATTAGATATAGTTCTGTTAGCAGCTGAGCTAGGCGTCGCACAGGCTAAGGAATTAAAGGTCGCATCGACGATCCAGATATATACTTCTATATCATTGATTCGTTCGGATCATACATCGTGGCGATGTGATGATCATGTAAATCACGTCAAACGATAATCGAACAAATCCGCTGACGAAAACCTTTCCTCAGCAATTTGAGCGAACCTTACATAGTTCGGGTGTAGGACACTCGAGTGACTGGCTATGTGCCAAGTGGGAGATTGTTGGATAATATGACCCATAGCGTCACTATTTGCACAGAACATCTGTGTTGCTGTAGCAAATTAACTATGTAAACAGGAAATTGCACTCTCGTCATTTGTGATTGGATCACCATAGATATATAATGAAGAGAGGTCCCTATGATTAGTTCCTGGATTGAGATGATATGAGACAGTATCAGTCCACGAAGGATTAATCATTAAATATCCCTAGCCGTAGTATTATCGAGACTGGACATCGATAATGCGGAATAGGCTAGTATTGCACTTGTGTGCGTTGTGAGGGCACAACGGCATAGTTCTCATATATATAAGTATTGGATACTTGTGCAAGTGCGATAGGAGGTCGTATTTCACCGATGGTACGGGAAACAGCTTCGCTCTGGATAGACCCTTCGGAATCCCATTGGTATTATGACTAGGTGTCTATGGGAGGCCGAAATCAAGGTAGGTGTGTATAGTCTTAACCTGAGACTTACATCGCTAATACTTACGACAATCGGTAAACTTTGGTTTTGGTGGTGGGGGATCTTAACTGGTTCTGTGTTCACCTCTTCTGGGTTTATCAGAGAGTCGTAGTGTATTGGATGTGATGTCAAGATGGAAGTATCACTCCAGTCATAATGGAGATGATGTCACGCAGGATACGGTAGTAGTGCTCTTAGTGATGCGCATCCAATCGTGATATTATGACCAGGTCATGAATATCCGATTATAGAGACTAGTTACCAGACATCCGATATGTGTTCGGACGGGGCAGACACTTATCCAGCCTCAGCCCTACACGTGATTATGATACTGGGCCGATATGCACAAACAATTGTATACTACGCTTGATACAGATCTTAATATTCTTAAAAGGATATGTCCGGAGAACTTGAAGACCTGGTGCTTTGCTAGGAGTCGACCTTGTCTCGTAAATCGGTAGAACGTAGTACTTGGTACGTACGTGATTCGGATACTCCGACGACCTTTTACTGTCAACTTATCCGGAGATCTCATGGGTCGTTCCCGATAATCCACCGATGACGCACAACGCCCACTCTTGAATATACATAACTGGATTATAATAGAAGAGAGAAAAATTAATCTAGGATAATAACTGGAGATATTTATCCGGGATAAAAATATCGTCTAAAGAGAGAGAACGATTAATTTGGAATTGATCGATGAATAATATATTCGATATATTAAATGTGGGCCCCACACGTTTCCAATGAAAGTGGGCCCACGTGCACTCACGCGTTCGAGTTCGATATTTCCGAAATACGAGCTTACGTCGCGACGTTAATTCAATCGAATTTAAATAAATAATTGCGCCTGGCGAAATTATTATTTACGTCGCTAACGAATTAATTCTAAATTAACTCGTTTGCCCGAATTAAAATCTAATTTTAATTCCGCGTCGAAATCTAATTTCATTTAATATATCGAAATATTAATTCATCGATTAATTCCAAATTAATCGTTCTCTCTCTTTAGACGACATTTTATCCCGGATAAAATATCTCCGTTATTAATCCTAGATTAATTTTCTCTCTCTTCTATATAATCCCAGATTATTCAAGAGTGCGAGTTGTGCGTCATCGGTGGATTATCAGGAAGCGACCCATGAGATCCTCGGATAATCTGGCAGTAAATACGGTCGTCGGAGTATCCGAATCACGTACGTACCAAGTACTACGTTCTACCGATTTACGAGACAAGGTCGACTCCTAGCAAAGCACCAAGTCTTCCCAAGTTCTCCGGACATATTCGTCAAAGAATATCAAAGATCTGTATCAAGCGTAGTATACGATTGTATTGTGCATATCGGCGCCCAGTATCGGATAGTCACGTGCTAGGGCTGGGGCTGGATAAGTGTCTGCCCCGTCCGAAACACATATCGGATGTCTGGTAACTAGTCTCTATAATCGGATATTCATGACCTGGTCATAATATCACGATTGGATGCGCATCACTTAAGAGCACTAATACCGTATCCTGCGTGACATCATCTCCATATGACTGGAGTGACACTTCTGTCTTGACATCACATCCAATACACTACGATTCTTGATAAACCCAGAAGAGGTGAACACAGAACCAGTTAAGATCCCCCCACCACCAAAACCAAAGTTTACCGATTGTTGTAAGTATTAGCGATGCAAGTCTCAGGTTAAGACTATACACACCTACTTGATTTCGGCCTCCCATAGACACCTAGTCATAATACCAATGGGATTCCGAAGGGTCTATCCAGAGCGAAGCTGTTTTCCCGTACCATCGGTGAAACACGACCTCCTATCGCACTTGCACAAGTATCCAATACTTATATATATGAGAACTATGCCGTTGTGCCCTCACAACGCGCACAAGTGCAATACTAGCCTATTCCGCATTATCGATGTCCCAGTCTCGATAATACTACGGCCAGGGATATTTAATGATTAATCCTCGTGGACTGATACTGTCTCATATCATCTCAATCCAGGAACTAATCATAGGGACCTTCTCTTCATTTATATCTATGGTGATCTAATCACAAATGACGAGAGTGCAATTTCCTAGTTACATAGTTAATTTGCTACAGCAACACAATGATCTGTGCAAATAGTGTCGCTATGGGTTATATTATCCAACAATCTCCCACTTGGCACATAGCCAGTCACTCGAGTGTCCTACACCGAACCATGTAAGGTTCGCTCAAATTGCTGAGGAAAGGTTTTC
>SKCR01000905.1:0-28620 GCA_019454045.1 Zanthoxylum bungeanum
GTCTCGAGGTGCCTTTTGAATCTCATGTTTTCGGACTAATAACGGAGATCGCGGGCTATACTATCGTATATCCCTCTCCTACTCACTATTTTGAGTTTAGGTTTCTATTTATAAAATATCTCAATATTTTAATTTAATTAGTGTGAACAAATTTATGGCGGCTAAATCATAATTCTTATTTACACTAGTACATCATTAGTAACCTAACCAATTTTAACTTTTAAAATTTGTATCACTAATTTCCATTAATATCTACTAATAGTATTACTCAATTAAACTAATTTAATTAGAGTGGAATTAGTGACCTATTATATTTTAACTCTTAAAATACTAGAACACTAATTGGTTTAAAATTTTAGAATCCTAAAATGGTCAAGATTTATATTAAACTATTTAATTAATCTTGTGCGTTATAAAATCCAATGGTACGTGGAATTATATCCCGAGTGCAAACCACATTACCGTTCATTCGAATTCGGCTATGGAATTTATGTCCGGGTTTCCATCCTATATACCAATGGAATTTATTATGCACTTATTAAGCTCAATATATTAGAATTCAAATTTTAAACCATAAAACCAATTAATCCAATTAATTGTTTTTCCATGCATATCATATTCTAATTTAAACATTTTAAATCACATAAAATCATATTTCATGTCTATAATGATGATGCACCTAAAATATATTGTGGCATGTGAAATACAAGAGTAGACACCCTAAGCTATATGACATGTTATTCAAACATTTCGAATTGAAACATACATATAAAAATAAAATTATTTTGCATTGACTGGGCTCTTATTTTTTCGTATACTAATTTAATTAGTACAAAAAAGACCAAGGCATCCCTTTGTCTTCAAAACACGCTCCATGGTGGTGTTGGCTCGTTTTGCGACTCTGATGCTCCAAATTACAACAATTGAAATTTTACATTGGAAAATAAAAGATACAACAATTGTAAACAATAGCCTTATGGCCTTACATCCCAAAATCAAAACCAACAAAAAATAAAAGTCGGAAAAATTTACGACCAATGCAAAATCCATTCATCACATGAAAAATAATAACCATTCATCACATAAATATTATTTTGTGCCTACTCATCTAAACATGCATCTCAATATTTATAATTCATATAAATATATAAAAAAACAGAAACTTTAAATGAAAAATGGAAGGGTTAAGAACATTTTTCAACCTTGCTCTCGATGCCAATTGTAGGAAATGATTTCCTTGCGCAACGGAAATGCCTTAGGTACATGGATCGGACTTGAAAAATTTTTCTACCCTTCCCACCTTCTGCCGAATATAACCAACACCATCACTGAAATGTTTCTTCTGTTTTAGACAAAAATTCAGCCCCGAAATAGCCTCGAAACAGTCCCCGAATAGCCGCACAAAATTGGACTGTTTTTGGACCCAAAATGCACCCAGCGCACTGTCGAAATAGGCCCTGAAATACGTGGACAGTGGCAGGGTTTCAATTCTGATTTTTCACTTGAAAACAACCTCCAAAACACCACTATATGTTAACCAAAAATTTTATATTAAAACGAAACCAAACCGAGTTCCGTTTTACCAAATAAGAGGCGACAGTGAGCAAAATAAGCCTCACTACCAAGTACCAAACAAGAAAAAGGATGAAGATGATTATTTGTTCGACACCACAAAGTATTTAGAGCTATATCTCATTACAAACGGAAACTAGTATGGGCTAGACTCACAATATTAAATCCCTAAATGTTTTAGAGATGTAATCACACTTGTATTTCTATTTTATTTTCTTCTTGTTCTTATTTTATTTTCCTTCAACACTTTGAGAGAATTGGGGAAGAAAAAGATGGAGGCTAGGGTTAGAATGAAAAGCTAGGTAAAAAGAAAAGTAATTTTTCTTTTTATAGTTAAGTTTATTTGTTTTCAAAAATAAAAGAAACCTTTCCCTTTTCCAACCTCCAATTTTTGACCATTGTGTATTTTTTTTATTTAATTTTATAACATCAATTTTTATTACTATAATAAAAGATATGTTACAAAAATAAAAGGTGTAATTACCTTTCATAAAGTGTAACCACCAAAATACTCAAGGGTTTCTAAAACCCGAAATTCGGAAATCCCAAATTTAGCCTTTCATTAAATTATATCCTATATAATTTAAACATGTGATTAAATATCAAATATTAATAAAATCATATGTTAAATTATTAACATATAGTTTTAAGTGTGACAAAACAATATTATTAATCATATTAATAATATTTATACATATGTGAGTATATAATTGGACTATCCTATAATACTAAATTCGCTACAGTATATTGAGCTACCATGGGGACCAAATGGACCTACGGTTCCGAGCTCCAATAATCTCGAAATATTAATTAAGCTCTTAAATAAATATTCCAAATTATTAACTTCAGATTATTCTACTAAAAACCCGAAGCTCCACTCTCGTTGTCGCAGATATAATATTAAGCCGAACCAAGTCGATGTCTATCGATATAGTCACTACATATAGATTAACCCTTCACGAGTATCTCGCAATTAGAGCCGGGTCATAATGTCCGTTATAGCGCTCTGATTATTTTTACCTTAAGTACCATTGATTCTCTAATGATCGATTTATTCATAACCATTTTGAATTTTAATCTTTCTATTCGTAATAGAAAGACTTGAGTGCTCTAACCATTCAAGTACCGAATCAACCCTTAAAAAAGATACTCCTCTACTTCTCGCAAGAAGGAGTGAACTTCGTGTCTATGTAAAACGTCCCCATCTACACACCAGACAATGCCTCCAAAGTATGTAGCTATTGGTCGGGACTGCTACACAACCTCACATTTGTAAATCAAACGACATAGCCTACCATGCATGAGGTGCCTCTATTCTCATGTCTCCACTTGGACGATCTCAGATCAAGGTCGCCAAATAATTATAGAATGGACCGCAGCTATAGATAAACCACAAATAAAGTACCCGCTTTATTTGCTCTCTATGGACTATTTTAGATTACCAACTTCAGAATTAAATCCTCTTGTGTATGACATCCATACACTAAATCTGAAGGTACATGTGTAAGCTAGGGTAACCAAGATCATTTACAATATGCGAAAATTAAACAAACACTTTGATAAATGAATAATGCATCATTTTATTTCATAACATATAAAACCGTTTACATTATATGAAGCTCTAGGGCATATATCCCAGCAACTATTCATGCTCGAACAAGCCATAAAAAAATTTGGTCTTTTTCAATTATATATATATATATATATTATATATATATATATATATATATATATATATTATATATATATATATTTTCAATTTTAACACGCACACAAAAAAATGCAAAGACATAACATGGCTTGTCAAAATCCACTGGTACGTGGAGTTGTATCCCGAGTACAGATCATATTTCCATCTCTTCGGAATCGGTTATGAAATTTATGTTCGGGTTTCCATCCTATATACTAAGGAATATAAACCAAAAACAAGACACACACCCATATGCAGTGAATAGAAAATAAACCTACAAAAAAATAAAACACATGCACACGCACACACACATGCAATGGGAAAGCAAATGCAACTTCTAAGAGGAGTTGCACCGAAGAGCACTCTCATCATGCATATTAAGCCATTCAGAAGTAAAAGAGTAGACATTTTGCTTTCTCACCCAAATCTTTCTAGGAACCTCTTCCATATGAGTATTCCCAATTAACAAAGCAAGTTTCTCACTAAGGAATTTAGCTTGTTTGGTTAGAGCAAAAACTTGAGACACTAGATTTGAGGAATCAAATCTAGGTGACACAACCTTAGGCCTCTTCTTTTATTTTTGCCACATGAAGCACTTTGGCCTAATGTGTCATGTCTTGCCATAGTGATGGCACAGAAGAACAAACCTCGGATGAGAGCGAGGTTTACCCACAACACCTCTAGATCAAGTTTGGGACACAATATGAAGAATAAAATGAGGAATCATATAACTACACTCAACAAGCTTCTTACCTAAGTCATGTTTAGGAGGGTTAGGCACAGCTCTAGACGATGACGCATTTTTGCAATTAGGCTCAACACTAATACCTATCATGTGGTCTATTTTGTTATTCCCACTGGAAAATACAGACAACTGAGTTCTAGCATTTTCAAGTTCGACTTTAAAGATTGGACCCTATCAACTAGGCCTCTATTCCTCTCCTCCAGGTCATCTACCATCAAGAGGCTTTGCTCAAATTTGGCTTGAGCTTCATTCTTTTCTAGTTTTACTAATTTCAGTCTCTTATTGACATATATATTAGTCTTCTAAATAGTTAAACTCTCATTAAACAGTTCAGCATAAGCTACCTGAAGACTATCCTCATCTACAGACTCATCGAGAGAGACTTCTGAATCAACATCATTAACTTCATTTTCTCTCTCATCAGACACACTATCATTAAAGGCCATAAAATTGCTCTTGTCTTTATAAGACTCATCAGAAGTATAGCCACCTTCTAAATCACTATGGGAGGCTACCATGTCTTTCTTACCATTAGCCTAAAGGTTTGTGGGACACTTATGTCTAATGTGTCCATATCTTTCACATTCATGGCATTGGATACCACGAGGTCTACTGCCTCTATCCTCTCTAGACTCTCTCCAGCTATGCCTACTCTCTCTAGGCCTATCCTACATATCCCTATTACTGCTACTGCCACTCTTCTTAAGCTTAAGAAATTTCTTAAATCTCTTTGCAAACATGGCCAAATCATGATCCGTGAAAGTATCATCATCATCACTAGATGGATCATTAGCAACTTCCTTCACGATCTTCATCGCTATAGTTTTTGGTTTTTTATAACCATGAAGTTTCTTCTCATAAACCTTCATTTTTCCTACAAGATCATCTAATTTAAGCTCATCGAGGTCATTACTTTCCTCGATAGCTGTAATCTTCGGTAGGAACTTATTAGACAGGTGTCTAAGGATCTTCCCTAACTATCCTATTGGTAGGGATAGTCTTACCTAGGTTAAAATTTGAGTTAACGACATCGTTAATCTCAGCGTAGAACTCATCAAAGGTCTCACCATTTTTCATCTGGGCGACCTCAAACCTAGTTGCAAGATCTTGGAGTCTATTATTTTTAACAGACAATATGCCCTCATGCACAGTCTGCAGGATGTCCCAAGCATCCTTGGCTATCTCACACATCGAGATTCTTCTAAACTCAGCTGAGCACATAGCACCATGTATGGCATTAATTGCCTTGTTGTTCCTATTGCTAGCGTCAAAATCATCCTTATTCCAAGTCAATTTGTCTTTAGGGGAAGAGACCCCATCAACTATAACTATGGGAGGTTTCCATCTGTATTCTACTGTCATCCAAACTCTCTCATCTAAGGACTTAAGGAACGCTCTCATGTGAACCTTCCAATGTAAATATTATGTGGCATCAAAAAATGGTGGACAATTTAAATGTTGACTATGATCCATATCAACAGGGTCAATGATCGAGATTAGTCTCTGATACCAATTGAAAGTTCAAGATTACCCTAAGTTCTGACCCTATACGGAATTAGTCACAATTAATCAAGACAAGTCCTAATTAATGTGCCTATGGATTCTCAACAAGCAACCACAATATAAACAAATAAAATAAATTGTGGAAAATAAATCAATCACACAAAATCAAGACAATAATTTTGGTGACGAAATGAAAAACTCATGTAAGTAAAAAACCACTCTGGGTAAATCGGCTACCAGCCCAATCCACTGTATAGAGAAAAACTTACAGCGATGGTCAAGACCTATGGTGATGACTCCACCGACTCAAGTACCTCTAGACTGCAAGAACTCAAGGAACTCCTCAAGCCTGTAACCTACAGTTTTCTTTAGAACTCTAAAGTCTCTGAGCGGATTGTCTCTACAACTATAAGCGCCGGAACTCCGACTACCAACCTTCCTCCTAAAAAACTATGAAGGATTAGGAATTTTGGGTTATGTTGTGTTGAAGGTTTATCAAAGAGGGATTCTCACCATTAACAAAGAAGACAAGAAGATGAAAGAAGTCTTCAATGGTGGAATCAAAGAAGGTTGAAAAGCTTTGAAGGATTTGGGCTCAAATGATTTGTGTTTCATCACTTTAGAATGGTGGCTACATGTTCTATTTATAGGTAGGGTGAAGATTTAGGGTTTTTCAAAGTGAAAATGCTAAAAACCGTGTTCAGATCGCAGTCATATTCGAACGATTACGCGAACGCACCACGATCGCTTGCTCTCTGGAATGTTTTGTTCGAATGCTTTCTAGAACATACCACGAACCTTTGCTCTTTGGAATATTTTGTTTGAACCCAATAGAGAACGTGCCACTAACGCCACACGTTCGAACGCTGCAACGAACGCTGCACTAACGAAAATGCTCCAGCTTTGCCAAATAACCAGTCTAATTGCTCCAAGTTCTTCAAGACTTTTTACAACTCAATTGAACTTATATTTTCACGGATAGTGCCAATAAAAATCGAACTTACAAATACAATTAGACAATATTAAAGTCGTGTCTTACTATACCTCAGAGATTTAAACTCATTTATTATGAAATTTAAATCAACAGTGACTACAAGTTTCATCTCAAAATAGATCACCATACAATATGATAGAAACACCTTCTTTATTTTATTTCGAAGTACAGTCCTGATAAATTTCATATTGATGTTCAAAAACTCATTTTAAATATTATATGAAGTATATATTTTAATGTTGTTGGCTCCAAAAGTGGTGTGTTGCGCGGCTGTGCTAGAGGAGAGAATCTTCAATGTTATAAACTGACTTCTAATTAAACGAATGTAAAACTAATGGGTTTTCTAAAGCCCGCAGGGGATAAACAATTAAATTTTAAGAGGATGCTAATAAAAAGTTAGGAAAAAGGTTACTGGAATGGAAATCTTTACTACAATTGAAAATCTAGTTACATAAGAAAAAGTTACAAACTAATCTTTATTGGAATTCCAAAAAAAATGTAAATACAGAGAAAGGCTTTAAAAGAACATTAACTACAGAGAAAAAATAAATGGAAATGACATGTGTTTTTTGGATTTTGAAGGCCATTTTTTCTTTGTCTTTTTCTTAGTATTTATAAGTTTTCAAAATAACTTCCTTCATCAGCTTCTTTAACATCCTTGATCAACCCCCCCCCCCCCCCCCACGTTCCTCTATTCCATGAAGCCTATGCTTGTGGAGGATTGATTTTAGCAGGAAGTGTAACTTCCTCCCTCAGCTTCTTAATTTCCTGCATGTTTTGAAAACTAACTCCTCATAACGTAGGTGCTTGTAGATTAGAGAAATGTCAATATTTCCTTCATAATAATTACTATTTCCCAGCTTAAAAATAGTAATTTCCTACTTGATTTCAAGATATGCTCCTGGAGCAAGTTGGTCTTGTACTGTTCTAATTGGGCTGAAATTATTTATGGTGCAAATAATACCCCTGCATGCTTTTAGACCAATGGGCCAAATTGTATTATTTAAATTTATCCCCTCATAGGTTCCTCCATAATTTTATTTTTCACTAGTTTCCGGCCTAATGATGTCACAATCTCAAAAACCCCAAGTAGTTTTTTCCTAAATTTGATGAGGAATGGTATCGGTAACAAATTGACAATGATAATTATATGAGAATATTTCAAATCTCCCCCTCAATTTCAAAAAATAACCCAAATCCTAAATCCCTAAAATCAATCTCTTAATTAAAAATACCCAACCAAATTTCTTCTCCCTTCATGGTAGTTGAGCATGAGGCTTCACCGTCATCGTCCACTCCGACAGCGTGTAGGGCTCCAGCAAAGCAGGAAACATCTCATTCGTGCGAAGCAGCACCGCACACACCTATCTCCTCACATGAAACAATGATAGACCAGCCAACGTCAGCCACGCTCTTAGCCCAAATAGCCTTCATGACATGCATTTTATCTCCAGCGGCAACCGCTCATTTACAATTACTAGCGGCTTATTCAGCCACTACAAGAACAACTCTTGCTCCACCGACCACAGCAACAAAAATTCACTCCCCAACAATATCAAAGCTCATGGTCACGGCTCCACCACACGCTTCTTTATCACCAACAACTTCACTCGCTCCACACCAACGTGTTGGAGTTAGTGCTTTGAGCACCAATCCAAATAATATATTGTACATTATATTTTATTAGTTATTAATAAAATAATTACATATTCATTTCAATTTTGTTAATGGTAATTATTATTGTGTCATTATATTTTAGTGCATATTGGTTTAATATATATATATATGTATATATATATATATATATATATATATATATATCTATATATATATATATATATATAAGCTGAAAATGACACCGACCTTAGAATAACCCTGTAATAATACTGGACACTAGGTGTGGTCCGTCATTGGGATAGTGTTACTATTATAAAACTATTCTTAAAGTATATATTCATAGTCGTTGGTTTTGGAATACGCTTCAATTCTTATAACCTAGAAGACTAGCACTTATTGTATATTGGAATTGGAATTCATATAATTTAACCTAATATACCATGAGCAAGGGAAGCTCGTATAAACATATGGGTATTTATTGGAGCAAATACTGAATGACTCATGGATGATTCCCAATAGTTGGTAGTACACACTACCGTGAATAGGAATTTCCTCGACTCGAGTAGTATATGTGATCATTTAACTATAGGATAACATTGATTTTTTTTTCCGATCCTCCATAGTTTGATTCCATGTAGGTCAAAGACCTTTCATGGTCTGATCGCTAGATGTTAGTTAGGTGTGGACCGATGTACTCATTAATCGATGCGTATTAAAATATGATCCATCGGCCTATATGTGTATCATAAAGGGGTCTAGTTATCCATGTTTATAAGTCACAATTCTTAAGATTTTGACCAAAGCCGGTCACCTATGGTTGATCACATATACTTCAGAAATAGTGTTCTAATTAATTACAAAGAATCGTGGACATTTCGACAATATGAAATGTGAACATTGGAAACTTGAAAATATAATCTATGTTTCCTAAGCACTATTGGATGGCCTATGATAGAAGGATTGTAAAACATATGTGATGACCTCGACTTGTATATTTTAGAAAGGTCATTCATGTTCTTCACAATTTCAAAGGTGGTTGAATTGCGTATATATAAACTAAGCTCGTATGACGAACGTGTCTGAATTTTGAGAGTCCTATAATATGAAATGTACTCGTTGAGTACTCGGGTAGCCAATTATATTTGATAATAAATAATATTTTATATTATAATATTAATTAAAATAAATAAGTTTTATTGGATAACATTATTATTTACTAGACCAATTGAGATTAATTAGATTAATCTAAATGGTCATATAAGTAATCACATAAGAGTTTTATTGTAATTTCATAAAACTCTATAATTGGAAGATATTTTGGTAATTATAAAATATGTAATAATAGGTGTATATTATTTGATTAATTTGATTAATCAAGTAGTTAGACAAAAATGGTAAGATTACACCTATATGCATATTTAGACAATTGGATTAAGCCCAGCTAAAAGTTGATTAAAACTTTTATTGATTAAAAATTAAAAGCTTGATTATAAAAGATAAGCTTGAGTATTTTTTTATTAAGCTAAAAGTTGACCTAAAGATTTATGAGAAAAGCTTTGAAAGTTCTCTATAATTTTCAACAAAGAGAAGAAGATTATATTTTTCATCCAAGCTTAGGCAAGTTTGATCTTCTGTGACAAGCTATATTTTTCATTAGTGATTTGATATCATTAGTGAAGCATATGATGATGTATTATATTTTTGATGGATAATAATATAGGTTGAAATTGAAATTAGGTTAATAAATTTTGTATAGATGCTTTGGAATTATGGAAACATAATATGATTGTGATTGGGTCAAATTTTATGCATGTTGGAAATGAAACACAAAATTAGAGTTTTGAAATCTAGATGAAAGTTTGGAACTATGACTATCATTCTAAAATCACTTGACCACCTTTAAGTGACCTAAAATTATCCATTGGTTACTTCTTGTGGGATTCTTATTTGGTTTGTAATTTAGATTCAAAGTTATACATATATGTATTTGGAATACATTTATGTTTTGTAAAAATATTTGAAATTTGAAAACATGATTTTTATTCTTTAGTTTTTTTAGATGTGTTTAAAATGTGTTGATATTGATTTTGATGTTAAAAATTAGATTTTAGGTGTTGGAGAAAATTGGAAGTGATTAGGGTTTAAAAGGCCAAAAATTTCTCTCTGAATCAATATGTACAGGTGCGAGTCACGGTGCGATGTGCGGAGAGCATTAGCTCTCACACTCGCGTGTCATTGCGTGTAGGGCGTGTTTGCTTGACACTTGCGTTGATTGTGCGATGCATGCACGTTGTGACTTCTTTTTCTCTGTTTCGAAGCTCCCGGACTTTGATTCATCCCAGATTTGTATTTATAAACTCGTAATGGAATATGGTATTCTATTTAATTATTTAAAAATACACTCATGCTCTATATTCATGGGTTACATATGTTTCCGCTGTGTAGGGCTCTGATCCGACCCTAGGGGATCCAGATTTTCCCCAACACAACGAGCGCTATTTCACCATCAAGAACTCTACCAAAGCACGCCCAACCCCATCATCAAGCTCTCTATCGCATGCTTATGACTCAAGCAGTGCCTCTATTTGGCTCAATCAAGGCTCCAAAAATCGTAACTGACACCACTCTATCAAGCTCGGTAATAGCTCTGTCCTTATTGATATGTCCTCCATTTTCAGCTCCTTAGGTCGATATTTTTCGGGCTTTCTGGTTTTTTGATCTAATTGTCTCAAGGTAACATTCTTTCTTATAACTTAGATCATTTTGATTTGTGATATGTTTTTTGGGAATTGATTTGGCATTGTGAATGTGTTTGGTATAAAGATTTTATGTGATATACTGAGTAATGGTAACTGTGGACATTTGGTATATGAGAGTAATTTCAAGATGGGCAATGCAACCATTGGCCTGCTATTCGCCACTTTTGGGCTTGAATGTGGTGGAGGGGAATTTTGGTTTGGAGCTAGAAGAAATTGAAATTATGGGTGTTTGATGAAGGAATGAGATATTATGGGAGGTATCATGGCCATTGGCATGTTATTCCTGCCTCAGAGGAAACCATGAAAAAGTTGGAGGAATCCATGCATTTTCCTTGGATTTCATTGAATGCTTAGGAGCACTTTCTCATTATTAATAAATGGCATGTTTGGACTAATGGCTCCAAAGAATTATTGATGAGCCATATGATCTTCCATTATCAAAAGATTACAGGAAATCCTTTAAAAGTCAGGGTACGTCACGTAATTTTTTCTTTTTTATTTAAACAATCTTTAAAGAAAGTTAAGAAATAAACAGATATATTACATAATCATATAGATGACCACTGTACTCAAAATACAATAAAATTAAAGAGAAGATAATAGAAAAATTGAGAGAGCTTCTTTTTGGATTTACCATAAATTCGAACACTGTCCTTTTTGGACTTTCATATTTAAATACCAGGATAATCATTCCAAAATAAGGCTTCCTTTTCTTGTTTTCCTCCAAGTAGATAGGAGATGGACTTGCAATTCCTGTATATCATTTTTGGACATATATGACCAATAGCATCACTATTTGTACAGAACATGGTGTTGTTGCACAAATTAACTATGTGACAAAGTAAATTGCTCTTTTATCATTTGTAATTGGATTACCTGGATATATAAATGATAAAAGTCCTTATGATTAGTTCCGGATTAATAAGATATGAGAGAGTATTAATCCACAAAGGTTTAATCATTAAATATCCCTAGCTGTAGTATTATCGAGACTAGACATCGATAATGCGGAATAGACTAGTATTACACTTGTGCGTGTTATGGAAGCGTAACGGCATAGTTATCATATATTTGGGTATTGGATACGCATGCAAGTGTAATAAGAGGTTCTGTTTACTGATGGTACGGAAACAGCTCCGCTCTGGATAGACCCCTCAGAATCCCATTGGTAGTATGACTATGTGTCTATGGGAATCTGAATCAGGGTAGGTGTATTTGGTCTTAACCTGAGACTTGCATCGCTAATACTTGCGACAATCAATATACTTTGGTTTTGGTTGTCTGGGACTTTAACAGGTTCTGTGTACGCCTATTCTGGGTATACTGAGAATCGTAGTGTATTAGGTGTGATGTCAAGATGGAAGTATCACTTCAGTCATATGGAGATAATGATCACACAGGGATACAGAACTGGTACTCTAAGTGCTATAGCCATCGGGGAAGTATGACTAGGTCATGACTTTCCGATCATAAAGAGACTAGTTGCTAGTGATCCGATATATGCTTCGTACGGGGCAGACACAATTCCAGCCCCAGGCCTAGCATATGACATTCGATACTGGATCGTAATGCGCTATACTACGTATACTACGCCTGACAAAGATTATATATTCCGTAGAAGAATATTTCTGGAGAATTTGGTAGGCACGGTATTTTGCTAGAAGCCGACCATGTCTTGTAAATCGTTAAGAATGTGGTACCGGGTACGCACGAATTCGGATAGTCTGATAACCGTATTTACTGCCAACATATCCATGAATCTCTTGGGTCGCATCCCAAAGATTCACCGATGATATTTGACTCGAACAAAATTAATTTGGGATTAATTAAGAGAGAGAAAATTAATCTGGGATTAATTATGGCAATAATTAATCTGGGAATTAATTATCAGAGAAAGAATTAATCTGGGATTTATTACGTCGAAAATTTATCTGGGATTAAATTCGTCGAGAAAAGAGAACGCGATTAATTTGGAATTAATTGGTAAAGTAATTTTGATAGTTAAATTATATTTTACTATTTATTTTATTTAATTGGGCTAAAATAATATATTAGATATATTAATTGAAATTAGATTTCAATGCGAAATTGAAATTGGATTTTAATTCGTGCGAACGAATTAATTTAGAATTAATTCGTAAGCGACTTTCGTAATAATTTTACTGGGCATTATAATTTAATTAAATTAGATTTAATTAAGTCGTGACGGAAAATTTGTTTAATTGGATTAAACGAACCCGAGCCCGAGTGTGTTGTATAAGTAATTTGAATTTTGAATTCAAAGTGGTGGGACCCATTCACATATATCAACTAGTCAATTTTTTATGGAAGTTATTGGGATATTGAATTGGATTTTACTAACCCATCAAACCTACCAACTAAAAATTGACAATTAATGAATTTTTTGAAAATCATTTTATTATTCTCTCTCTCGATTTGAAAGATGAATGGCCATTAATCATCATTCTGTTATTTTTGTTTTTGGCCGAAAAGGCCACTGCCTCGGTTTTAAAACAAAGGCCAAAAGCCATTTTAGCTTCTGATACTTTCTTTGGCCGAGAGGCCATTAGCCTCTGTTTTGGAAACAAATGTCAAAATAAGCCATTTGGCTTCTCTGAAAGAAAGAAAGCAAATGGCTGAATGGCCTAATTCACCAAAGAAGCAAAATGGTTGTGTGACCATTATAAATTCTTAAAAGAATTGGCCTCTGTTTCTTTTAGAAATAAAGCAAATGCCCTTGGTTCAACATGGCCAATTGCTTCCCTCTCTCTCTTGGGCATAAAATTTATTCCATTTGTTCTTGCTAGCACATAAGAGAGTCAAATGAAGGTGATAGGGATACTCACCCATGAGCTTGGAAGCTTCAACATCCATGGAAATTTTTGAAATCCTAAATCCGATCATTGTAAGTATTCCATAACTTTCTTGATTAATTCACACAATAATCATGGTTAGAGATCTCGTGGCATGTCTAGGACACTAAAAATTGTATCAGAGCGAGATCTAAGCTTGATTTAATTTCTAGGGTTTATGGACTTTAATTTGGGATTTTTGGCTTGGAGCTTGAATTGCCTAAATTGATGATTGGGTTATGTTTATATGAGTTCAATTGGATTTGTGCATCTTTGATTTTGTGAAAAATTGATAGGATTAATTTTCCCCAAAATATACCCTTGGCCGAAAATTACCCTAGATAGTTCATGGTGGAATTTTGGAAATTTGATAATTGGATGTGTTAAATAGCATGATAGAAATATTGAATGTTGGTTTAATTGGATTGAAATCAAATTGAATGATTTTTGTTGCTATTACCATGAACTTTGAGGCATGTTGTAGAATTGATTTTGCTTCAATTTGTGTTGGACATGAATTGGAAATGTTGAAATGATTAATTGGATTAATTAATATTTTGGAAGCATTAGATTAATTAATTAATTATGTTAATTACACTTGAATTGAATTAATATATAATTTGGAATAATGTATTAATTTAATGGTTGTATTTGGACTAATGGGCTTGGTTGGGCCAAATTTTGGTCTTGGATCATATTTGGGCCTAAACCATTTCCATAAAGTCCAAAAGTATGACATTAGGCCTTTAATAATTTAATTGGGCCTAATGGGCCAAAATTGATTCTATGGCATAGGGTGATTCATAAATGGGCCTTGCCATCTTGGGTTTGATCCATAATGGCCAAAGCCCACGCCTAAAGAATAATTAAAAGCTCATTGGACTTTAATTGAATAATATTGGATACTAATTGGGCCTTTGAGACCCGATAAGATTAGATTTAGAATCTAAGTCTAAAAGGCACATAAAAGTGTTGTAATTATTTAATTTGGAATTAAATATGAATTAGTATGGATACAATTTAAAATTGGATTTAAAATTATAGTTCGATATAATTCAAGAATACTTACTTTGAGTATTTATTCTTAAACGAGTTTGACTCGTGCAAATCAAATCATTGTTTGAACATTGGATGGTCATTAATTCAAAGATTAATTAATTGGATTAGATTGATTGAATAACATGCTTGTGTGAATACTTGGATGTATGAATGAATAATGTATATCGGATGGATATTAGAAGGGTGAGGGAAATTTTGGAAATTATTGTAATAAATTTACAATTTATTAAATTGGACCTGCGTGCCCACCTATTATCTCTTTATCTCATTGTATTTCTCTTCTCACCAATTCCCCTCAATGTAAATGAGGTTTCTTTAGAAGTATTATGTAATTGGGTAGAAGTAAGAATAGTGCTAGCGGGAGAGAGGAAATGGAGAGATTTGTTTTAGGAACAATTTGTTTTATATCCATCCACATATCATTATTAATTTATTTTGTGCCTTATTATGCTTTTAGAATGCATGCTTAAGGGTGTATGATGATACCTAATTAAAGATAATAAATTGGTTGCCAAATCGCGACAAAAACCCTCATTTTATATTAAGCGTTTTTCCTTCCATTGAGTGATTCTCTCTCAAGATCCAAGATTGGCATTGGTTTGTCGGCCAAAGTCAAGACCTTTGTCCATCGCGGATGTGTTTGAATCACGAAAGCTTTGTTCCATATCGTACGTCTTGGGCAAGTTGTGATTTGTTGGCCAACGTCAAGGTCACTTCTTGTTCATCGACCTCGATTACGAAGCTTTCCCACTATCAATGGGTCACGCTTAACTGGTTTCATTAAGCTTGTTGAGCCAAAGCCAAGGCTTAGTTGATTCAGAGGAAAAAATGTTAGGGAATATATTGGATATATTGGCATATATTGGATATATGTTTCGGACTTGGAGGTTCACCTACTGGATCTAGGAATTGGATGGGATCCAATTGATCTTAGAGATCTACCTAGTTAAGTTTCATACAACTTGTTGGCCAAAGTCAAGGTTGTGCGTTATTTAACGGGATCCTAGCCCACTAGGAAACTAGGTTTCCCGAGTACTCCACAGAGGGTTAGAGGCTTGCCGAAAATAGTGGGAGGCAAGTATTAAATTTACAATTTCGTTTAAATACTTGCCAATACGCGCTCATTTCATTTTTCGTCATTAATTATTTATAAATATATTAGTTAGACTAATATCCAATTGTTGTTTTAATTAAACAGTTGGACTGTATTCAAACTACTTCATTTGTGGTGAGTTGTATAGTTGGACTATAGTAATCAATACATTTGAATGTAATCGATCAATTGTAGTTGATTATATAGTTAGACTATAGTAATCATTATATTCGATTGTACCCGAAATCATTGATTAGATAGTTAGACTATTGCAATCAAGATGGCTGAAAGATTAGCGTTTAAAACATAATCCTGGGTGAAAATGTATTTAAACGGCTCTAATTTTCAAATTGGGAATAGAACTTCAGGATAGTCCTGGAAGTGAGAAGTTATTCTATTTGATAGAGAAACCTTTCGGTCCTGAGCCCGAGTTGAGCGAATAGTAGAGCATGAGCTTAGGAAGACTCATTGTGATGATAATTTTAGTGCTCAATCCGTTATGCACAGCCAGAGCTTCTTAAAATGACATATCCCAAGTTGTCTGCCTAAACTGTGGCAAACGGGTTCTCTAGAAGTGTGACTGCCGTATGGACAAGGCAGACATGAAGGAAGTGAAGGCGGGACAAGGTTCCGGCTTCAAGAATGTTTGTTATAAACATGTTCACTATTGGTTTTAAAATTGTATTTTTAATACTAGACATGAATATACGTACTGATGTGCGGGATCTGCTGATTAGCATGATACTGGCTTCAGATGAGATCGACCTACAAGTCGGAAACAGGACATGAGTCGTTGTTTTAGCCGTAGAAACCTAAGTTTTGGAACTATCTTTTGGGCATATACTTAAATTAAGAGACTGTTATAATATATCTAGTTTGACTAGGAACATTATCTTTGTATCTAGTTTAACCGTTGTGGGTATACCTGTTGGAGTTTCTAGGTCCATAGGATCGAATAACAAACATGAAATAAACGTGCGAATACAACGAGGGAGTTGCGGAATACTCACATCGATGGGTTGAGCGACGATTTGGGCAACAAAAATTGATCTTTCTGCCTCTTCACTGCTCGGCAGTGAGCTCACTGGTCTGCTCCATTTTGGCGTCCATTGATGCTCCTTGACCAAGCTCCAAGCTTCGTCAAACGAATCCCGGCTCATGGGTGGACTTCCCTATCACATTCGCATGTCTTGTAGTGTGCTAGCACTTGCGATTTTTGCCACAAAAATCCAACTCTTGCTTCTTTTTTCTTTCCATCATTCGGGAGTTCACTGCCTCACAAAACAGAAGAAATGGGCGTGAGAGAGGGAGTGAAGAAGCAAGAGAGGAGAGTTATGTCTTTGGTGGAGAAATGTGTATCTAATACACAAACATTAATTCAAAATTAATTATCTTTTTCTCTTTCCAAAAGTCAAACATAAATGCTTTCAACCACCAAATCAAGTCATATCTATCAACTCAATCAATCACATCAATCAATCAATCAATCAATTGGCACATCACTCAAAGTGACATGATTTGACGTTTTATGTGACGCTAGATGCGACTAGCGATTTGACGCTTGATTTGACGTGCCGCACTCGAATTCGAAATGTGAATGCACTCGCAAATAATCTCGGGCTCGGTTCAATAATTCCAAATTAATGAATTTTCCGTTGCGTCACAATTAAATGATTACGCCTAGTGAAATCACTATTCACGTCGCTAACGAATTAATTCTAAATTAATTCGCTCGCCCGAATTAAAATCTAATTTTATTCCGCGTCGAAATCTAATTTCGTTTAATATATCAAATATATTAATTAACCGATTAATTCCAAATTAATTGTTATCTCTCTTTAAACGATATTTTATCCAGATAAAATATCTCCGCAATTAATCCCAGATTAATTTTCTCTCTCACGTTATTAATCCCAGATTAATTAAAAGTGCGAGTCATACGTCATCGGTGAATCTTTGGGAAGCGACCCATGAGATCCCCGGATATGTTGGCAATAAATTCAGTCGTCGGACTATCCGAACACGTAAGTACCTCGTACTACGTTTATACCGAATTACAAGACATGGTTGGCCTCTAGCAAAGCGCCATGCCTACCCAATTCTCCGGAAATATCCTTACAGGAATAAAGGATCTATATCAGGCGTAGTATACGTAGTATACGTAGTATTGCATATTTCTGTCCAGTATCAGATGATCACATGCGAGGCCTGGGGCTGGTACATTGTCTGCCCCGTACGAAGCATATATCGGATAACGAGCAACTAGTCTCTTTAATATCGGATAATCATGACCAAGTCATATTATCCCGACGGTTGCAACCTTATATAGAGAACCAGTTCTGTATCCCTGCGCGATCATCAACTCCATATGACTGGAGTGACACTTCCATCTTGACATCACACCCAACACACTACGATTCTCAATATACCCAGCAATGGCGTACACAGAACCTGTTAAAGCCCTGGACGACCTCAACCAAAGTATATTGATTGTCGCAAGTATTAGCGATGCAAGTCTCAGGTTAAGACCAAATACATCTACCCTGATTTCGGACTTCCATAGACACATAGTCATACTACCAATGGAATTCTGAGGGGGTCTTATCCAGAGCGAAGCTGTTTCCCATACCATCGGTGAAACACAACCTCCTATTACACTTGCATGAGTATCCTATACCCAAATATATGAGAACTATGCCGTTGTGCCCTCACAACGCGCACAAGTGTAATACTAGTCTTTTACGCATTCATCGATGTCCAATCTCGATAATGCTCTGACTATGGATATTTAATGATTTATCCTTCGTGGATTGATACTGTTTCATATCATTCTCAATCCAGGAACAATCACAGGGACCTCTCATCATTTATACATCTAGGTGATCTAATCACAAATGATAAGAGTGCAATCTCCTTTGTCATATAGTTAATTTGTACAACAACACCGTGATCTGTACAAATAGTGACGCTATGGGTCATAATTGTCCAACAATCTCCCACTTGGCCTATAGCCAGTCACTCGAGTGCTTGACACCCGAACTATGTACAGTTGGCTCAAACTGTTGAGAAATGCTTTCGTTAGCAAATTTTCATGATTATCATCTGATGCGATTTATTCGATCATCACATCGCCACGATGTATGATCCGAACGAATCAGATGAATATCGAAGTATATGATATGGATCGTTGATGAGACTATTAATTCTTTAGCCTGTGCTCAAGCCTAGCTCAGCTGCTAACAGAATTATATCTAATCTAATTAGATTTATTTATCGACCCAGAAGGCTTCCATTGCTGCCTCAGCTACAGCAATTACCCGCATTGTTGTTTATTCGGTAACAGTATCTTGCTGGAAGATTTCCAGCTCACTGTTCCGTTATTCAAACTGTATAGTACCGTTTGCGACTTATAGTCGTTTAATGGGTTAGGAAACTTGTTACAGTGATCCTAGCCACTTCAAGTTCTCCATCTCCATAGTTTAAGACAGCATCCTTAGATCTCTAAGATACTAACGGATGTTCTTAACATCAATCCAGTGACTATCACTTGGATTTGCCTGTTTGTGAATCCATATGCTCAAAGCGTATGAGACACCAGGTCGAGAACATTTTTCAATGTACGACTTCTCGGAGAGTTTTTCTCGAAAGCCTAGCTTTCACCGATTGTTATTTTGGGAATGTCATTTCCAAGAAATGACATATTATCATTATTTATATATAGGACAGCCACTGTCAGTGCGCTCCCACTAACCCTCTTATATACACAAAGATCCTTTTCGTTTTGAATTAAATCATAAAATATTATGATACATCAAAATGACCAACTCCAAGAACTTGTGCTTGCTTCAATCAATCATGGATCGATTAACCTCCAAACTTGTTTGCTAGTTTTGTACGACAAAACCGACAGGATGTTGTAAACATCCTCCAAAAGGTTTCCTTTTCAGGAAAGCGATTTTCCCGTTAAGCTGTCATATTTCATAAATGAAACATGCAGCATTAGCAAGCATTATCCAAATGGATTTACCGTGGCAACAGGTAAAATTTTGAATCGTAATCAACACAATGTTGATAACGATACCTTTTCGCTAAAAGCCTAGCTTTATACGTTGGTATGTTGCCATCCATGTACGTCTTCCTTGAAGACTTATAAGTACCAATAGGCACAATGCCTTACGGTACATCAACTAGTATCCAAACTAAGTTGATATACATGGAATCCATTTCGGACTCATGACACTTTGTCATAATAGGGAGTCGATACTTGTATCACTTCCTCATACGTAGTCAGTTGGTATTCCTCAATAAGATAGACATCTTATGAGGTGAGATCAGAAACCCATACCCCAGGTTATTTTCTGACTCTCTCCGACATACGTGGTTCTTGTGTATACGAAGATTACTGGTATAATTTCATCTTTGATAAACTATTTGTGTTCCATTAAGGATCGGTGCCTTCAATAGTATCACTCTGATTTTCATCGAGTTATTTACTATCCTCTCACTTACCACTGCATATCGGTATTTCTCTTAGGAATACCGCATGGTGAGCAACAATCTAATTGTTCCCTTGTGAGTTGTATAAGTACAATACTTGTGGTATCCCTAGGATAACCTAAAATTGGCACTTATCCAATTTGGGTTCTAGTTTGGTATCATCCAAACACATGCCTAGCATTCCCAAATCTTAGGATGAGAGAAACCGGTTTCCTTCCCTTTCATATCTAATATGAAATCTGTCAAACAGATTTTATGGAAACTTATTCAAAATAAGTTCTTGCACTGTTTAAAGCTTATCCGTTGAAGGAAATGGTAGCACAGAGCGACTCATGATTAACCTTATCGTGTCTAACAAAATTCGGTTTATCCGTTCGGACACACCGTCAAACTGACGTGTTCGGGAGGAGTCCTCTTTTGAAAGAATACTATACTCTTTCAAGTATATTAGAAACTTATTGCTTAAGTATTTTCGATTATGGTCTTACCGTGACGGATTAATACTCTAGCCGATCTGTTTGTCTATTTCGTGTCGAAACTCTAAAAGTTTCTGATTTGTGTTCTTCAAAAGAAACACATAACCATAACGCGATGCTACATCCGTAAAGGTCACCAAATATTCATATCCACCTCTAGCCTAGCTAGACATGGGCCCACCTGCTTCACTATGAACTAGGGCTAACAGGTCGGTGGCATTTACACTTTTACCAAGTAAAGGTGTTTTAGGCACTTTGCCCAATAAATAGATCCGTAGACTTTATTTTGATTGGAATCAAATTAGTCCTAGTACCCATACTTCAAAAGTGTGGATATACGAGTCTTGTTTGATTGTGTCCCCGACAACAATGCCACAATATGTTTCTTCTGATCAAATCAGTTTGAGCTATTTGTTTCTCATGTTATACGTTTGAGATTTATTTATATTCAAAATATAAATTATGTTATTCACATCTAATGTGTATATCTCAATATCATCTTTATAAAATAAAACACTTTAGTGTTCTAGAATATAAAGGTTCACCCACAGTGGGTTAAACACTGATATAGAGATAATGTTTCTAGTCAAACTAGTTACATTATAACAGTTTCCAAATTTAGGTACACACCCGAAGGGTAGTTCCAAAACTTAGGTATCTACGGTTAAAATAGCGACTTTCGTCCCGTTTCCAAATCACAGATTAATCTCAATTGAAGTCAGTATCCCTGTTCAAACAGATTCTGAACATCAATAACTATTTATATCACACTAAGTATCTAAAATCCAATTTTAATACTAGTAGTGAATATATTTATGACAATCATATTTGAAGTCAGAGCCTTGCTCGTCTTCAATTCCTTCATGTATGTTTTGTCCAAACGGCAGTCACGCTTCGCGATCCCGTTTGCCACATTTAAGTAGACATTTTGGGATATGTCCTTTATCTTCCCAGAATATTATAATGATTTTGCATTTGCCCTTTCCCACATTCGAGAAGCCTTTGGCCTAGCCTCGGCTGACTAGAATATCGAAATAAGGTGCGCCTTGCGCTACTTGTCTTATTGCAAACTTTGACTTTGTCTCCTTGAGAATAGTCATTAATTCTCCAAGAATTATTTATTGCAATTTTAGTACTTCTAAGATTCTAAGAATAGATTATTTGAAGATCCTTCAATTTCATTATCATACTTTAAGGATCTAATCTTTAGTTCTGATTCATAAATTAAGGAGTCTACTGCGACAAGCATAATGGATTAAGTACTTAAGTCATCATCACATAAATCTTCCAAAGATTATGCTCTACTGTTTTCTTAACTCCGGGCTTAGGCTTAATATATTATTTTATCAAATAAAATAACTTATTATTTTTCCAGGACCATCCTGAAATTGAATTTATTCAATTTGAAAATTAAGCCATTTAAATACATTTTCCCCAGGATTATGTTTTAAACGTCAATCTTTCAATTTATATCTTGATTCTAATAGTCCAACTATTTAATCAACGATTTAGGTACTATTTTATATAATGATTACAATAGTCCAACTATTTAATCAACTATAATTTAATAGATTAAATCATTATATTGATTACTATAATCCAATTATAAAATCAACTATGAATGAATAGTTTGAATATAGTCCAACTATTTATTAAAACAACATTTAAATATTAGTCCAACTAACATTTAATTTATAACGACGAATTGATATTGATTGAGCGCGTATGGCGAGTAATGAACGAATATTGCAAATTCAATTCTTGCCTCCCACTATTTTTCGGCGAGCCTCTAACCTTCTGTCGAGTACTCGGGAAACCGCGTTCCCTAATGGGCTAGGATCCCGTTAAATATCACACAATCTTGACTTTGGCCAACAAATTGTATGATAATTAACTAGGTAGATCTCTAAGATCGATTGGATCCAATCCAATTCCTAGAACCGGTAGGGGGACATCCAAGTCCGAAACATATATCTTATATATGTCAATACATCCAATGTATTACCTAACCTTTTTCCTCTGAATCAACTAAGCCTTGGCTTTGGCACAACAAACTTAGTGATCCCAGTCAAGAGCAACCCATTGACCATGGAAAGCTTCGTAATCAATGTCGATGGAGAAGAAGTGGTCTTGACTTTGGCCAACAACCACAACTTGGACAAGACACTGATATGGAACAAAGCCTTCGTGATTCAAACACATCCTCGAAAGACAAAGGCCTTGACTTTGGCCAACAAGCCAATGCCAGTCTTGGATCTGAGTGACAATCACTCAATGGAAGGAAAGACGCTTAATATTTTGCGAGGGTTTTCGAGTGCAAATTGGCAACCAATTTATTATCTTTGTTAAGGTCTATCATCATACACCCTTAAACATGCATTCTAAATACATAATAAAGCGCGTATAATAAAATAATAATGATATGCGGATGGATACTTTACACATTGATCCTAGATCAAATCTATCCCTTTCTCTCTCCCGCTAGCACAAATTTTCTTCTACCCGTTACACTACACTTCTAAAGAAACCTCATTTACATTGAGGGGAATAGGTGAGAAGATAATACAAAGAATAAGGAGGTGACAAGGCTGGACACGCAGGTCCAATTAATAAATCAAATTTATTACAACAATTTCTAAAATTGCACCACCCATCTAATATCCATCTGTTATATATTATTCATGCATCGCAACCATATATTCACACAAGCATGTTATCAATCAATCTAACCAAATTAATTAATCTGATAATTAGTGATCATCCAATGTTCAAACAACGATTTGATTTTGCTCGAGTCAAACTCGTTTTTGCGAATAAGTACTCAAAGTACGAATTCTTGAATTAAATTAAACTACATCATTAAATCCAATTTAATATGCATTCAATTCTAATTCACTATTTATTCCAAATTAAATGTCACACTTTATTTACGAACCTTTAAGACTTAAATTTCAAATTTAATCGTTACGGGTCACAAAGCCCGATAAACGTCCAACGTCAATTTAATTAAATTCCAATGGGCTTTTAATTAATTTCTCGAGGCGTGGACTTTTGGTCAACTCGGGTCAAACCAAATAACCAAAATCCAATCCGGGAGTTGATGAGTGGTATTTATATCACTATTTCCCACTCATTTAATCTAATATTTTGTATAGTTTCTTGAGTTTTGTGAATGTTTTGATGTGTTTTGTGTTATTTTGTAGATAAATAAAGTTTCAGGACATTCTGGAGGTGATTTGGAGCAAAACAGTGAAAATTGGCGAAAAAAGGCATTTTGGTAATTTCCAGCATCGCGCCTCCCAGACCTTCCGCGTCGCGACGCCCAGCATGCGCCGAATCTGCTAAAGTGTGCCGGGTCAACATGTCAGAATTGAGAAGTTTGACTTTGCTAAAATGCGCCGTGCCACGTGTCACCATCACATCCAATCTGCTAACGTGCGTCGTACACGTGTCACACTCATATGCTGCCGACACTCAGATTTGACACGTGTCGCCTCGTCATCAGCCACGTCAGCGGTCAACGAGTCAACTTTGCCATGTGTCATGCCACATCATCGTCCACGTCAGCAGGTCAACCTAGTCAACTTGCCACGTCAGACTCAGCCAATCACAACTTGACACGTGTCGCCACGTGTCGCATCCTATTGTGCCGACAAGTGAACAGTCAGCCGCCACGCCACGTCATCGCCATGTCGTCGCCGCGTCAGCATGACGTCATCAATGACGTCATCACAATAATTGAGAATTAGCCGCCTTGACACGTGTCACGTGAACAGTCAGCCGCCGCCTTGCTACGTGTCGCCTTCTCATTGTGCCACGTCGACAAATCCAGCGTCGCGACGCTGAGGACCTTGGCGTCGCGACGCGCGAACAGTGAAAAATTTTCCTATAAATATTGCGCGAATTTTCATTTTTCAGTTGTTATTCTCTCTCTTCAAATTCCGTGTAAAGAGAGTTTTCTCTCTAAAAAAATCTTAGTTTTTAATTTTTTTTACTTTTGTAATTTAATTTTAATTACTTTTTGTAATAATAATAGTTTACTTTCTTTATTTTTTTTACAGTTTTACTATTACCATGATGAGGTAATTCCTCCAGCTAAGGTGAAAGGTAATTCTTTTACTGTTGCTCTTTAGTTTAATCTCCCTTAAAAATAATATATTTACTAATTAAAATACTGATTAATAAAGGATACCGCCAGATTGGTCGGTTGGGAAATTTATTTAATCTTGTTTTAAACCTGACTTAATAAAGGAAACCGCTATATTGGTCGGTTGGTATATTTATTTTCTGTTGGTTTGAACCTGATTAATCAAGGATACCGCCAGTTTGGTCGGTTGATAAATTTATTTTGGTACCGCCTTTATGGCTGGATTATGGACAAATATTACCGCCTATATGGCTGGTTGGACTTAATTGGACTTAATCAAGATACCGCCAGATTGGTCGGTTGGTTAAATAATATCACAAGTTTATATATTATTTTATTGGGAGATTTCTAAATTAGTAATAGTAAAAGTAATTCCTTTTACATTAGCATTTTATTTTTATGTATTTTTACTTTTCAGTATTATTTTAACGCAATTATTTTCAGCATTTTTGTCTTTTATTTTCAAGTTTTTACCAGCCCTAGCTATGTGTAATAACTAAGTTAGTATCTAGGTTGTGATGAAATTCAATGTCACGGGTTTATAAGGGTTAGATTATAATTGGGTAATATAAAGATTTATTTATTGAGTCTTAATCTTAATGCTCTTTAATTAACTGGCCATTAATTAAATTGATTAGGTAAACTTAAAATGAACTAGACATAGGGATTTTAAGTTTAAGACCTTAGATTCAATAGCCCACGATCTTCCTTAAGGATAGATAACCCTTTCAATAGATTTCCTTACAGGATAGGAAATACCTGTCGGGGGGGTAGTCTTAATTGGAACTTAATCGTAATGAATCTAGGTAATTTGGTTGACATAGACATATGGTTCAATTGGATTATACTAGGTATTTGTAATTGACCATCGGAAGATGCTTTTACATACATTAGTGTTCCAGGTTAATAAATCAATAAATTACCCAATTATAATATAACCACTTTATCTTTATTAATATTGGAATAAATCACAACCCTAGATAGCTTTTAATATTGAATTTTCTTAAAATCTACCTTCAAACAATTTTATTTTATTGTCTTAAATTTAGAATCGTCGCTATTTTAAATCAATTAAACAACCTGTTAGATACTAGTAATCATTTAACCTCATAAAATTAATAACTTAGGTATTAAGTCCTCGTGGGATCGATACTTTTTATACTACTTGAACGATACGTACGCTTGCGTTATACGTGTGTGTTTACGCCGGTCAAGTTTTTGGCGCCGTTGCCGGGGACTTATTTATCTGTTATTATTAGTTTAGGGGTTAGATATTTTTACTTGTATCTAATTTCGTTTTACTTATTGTTATTGTTTTCTTGTGTTTCAGGTTCTCAGAAAACTTCATGAGACGAACCAGAAGCTTTGAACTACGACCGTTTGACCCAGAAATTGAAAGAACTATCAGACAGTTGAGAAGAGAAAGGCGAGAAGCCCAAGAAGCTTTAGTCAACATGGAACCTGAACCTTTGGAGGTTGCACCACCAATACCCATTCGAGACAGAACCATTCCGGTGGTTGACAGACTCATTTCATGTATTGTACTCCCTCCATTACCAGCAAATGCAGGTGACATCAAAACTTGCATTCATATGATTCAGCAGTCAGTACAGTTTGGAGGAAATGCAACTGAAGATCCTAATGCCCACATCAGTAACTTCCTGGAAGTTTGCGGTACTTTCAATTACAACCGAAAAGCTGAAGAAGCAATGAGACTACGTGTTTTCCCATACTCTTTGAAGGACAGAGCTAAAGCCTGGCTACATTCATTACCAGCAGGTTCTATCACAACATGGAACATCTTAGCCACCAAATTTCTTGCAAAGTATTTTCCACCAGCCAGAACCGGAAAGCTAAGGAATGACATCACATCCTTTGTGCAACAAGAATCAGAAACTCTCTACGAAGCTTGGGAAAGGTACAAAGATCTACTCCGGAAATGTCCACACCATGAAATTCCAAAATGGCTTCAAGTCCAAACATTTTACA
This sequence comes from Zanthoxylum bungeanum, assembly GCA_019454045.1. NCBI lineage: Eukaryota > Viridiplantae > Streptophyta > Magnoliopsida > Sapindales > Rutaceae > Zanthoxylum > Zanthoxylum bungeanum. The sequence goes on from SKCR01000905.1 coordinate 26,994, forward strand.
ATGGGCTTTCTGGAATAATGAGAACCACAATTGATGCTGCTGCTGGAGGAGCTTTAATGGCAAAAGGTGAAGATCAAGCCTGGGAACTAATCGAAGAAATGGCCAACAACAACTCTTTGTGGCCAACTGAAAGAAGTTTGATTCAAAGAATTGCAGGAATATATGAGGTTGGAGCTAATACAGCAGTCAACACCAAGCTAGATCAGATATGCAAATTCATGGAGACTCTTACCACTGGATCCACAAGTTCACCATATGGAGGAGCACCAGAATCAAATCAACATGAAGAAACGGTGAATTATGTCAACAATTTCAACAGGCAGGGAACAATCATATTCCAACACCTACAACCCAGGGTGGAGGAATCATCCTAATTTTTCATGGAGCAACAATTCAGGCCAACAGCGGAACTATCCACCACCTGGATTCCAGCAACAGAATAAAGGCCAGGAGCAGACAAATGAACCAGTGATGGCAGAGATGTTAGCTCAATTAAAACGATATGAAGCCATGATTCAGAGCCAATCAGCTTCCATCAAAGCACTGGAGAATCAAATCGGCCAACTGGCCAATGCTCAGAGTTACAGACCACCAGGTAATCTTCCCAGCAACACAGAACCAATCCAAAGAACCGAGGGAATGAGCAATGTCAAGCCATTACCTTAAAGAGTGGTACTGAGATCAACAAAGATATTGAGTCAAAACAGCTGCTGAGGAAGTCCAAAAGATGCAGTTCCACAGATGGAAGAAAAAGAAGCAAAGGAAAAAGAAAAAGAACAGATCACTCCACCACCACCATTCCTCAGCGTCTTCAGAAAAACAAACTGGACAAACATTTGCTCGTTTCCTGGAAATTTTCAAAAAGCTGCACATCAACATCCCATTTGCTGAAGCCTTGGAACAAATGCCCAGTTATGTCAAATTCATGAAAGACATCCTTTCACGAAAACGGAGATTGGGAGATTACGAGACAGTAGCTTTGACAGAAGAATGCAGCGCCATCATTCAGAGGAAGCTTCCCCCGAAGTTGAAAGATCCTGGCAGTTTCACAGTTCCATGCACCATTGGAGAACATTACATCGGTAAGGCTTTATGTGATTAGGTGCCAGTGTTAATTTAATGCCTTTTCTATTACAGGAAACTGCAAATTGGAGAAAGCCCTGCCTACATCAATATCTTTGCAACTTGCTGATCGATCACTCGCATTTCCGAGAGGAGTCTTTGAAAATGTGCTGGTCAAAGTTGACAAACTCATCCTTCCAGCAGACTTTATCATCCTTGACATGGAAGAAGACAAAGAAATATCATTCTTGGGAGACCATTTTTGGCTACAGGTTAAAACTGTAATTGATGTGCAAAAAGGAGAACTAACCATGAAAGTGCAGGGACCAAGAAGTGACCTTAATGTTTTCAAAGCTATGAAATTTCCCAAGCGATGAAAAGGAAGAAGAAGACTGCTTCAGAGTTGATGTTATTGATAATATCATTCAGAATACTAGCCAAATCCCACGGATACACTTGAAGCTTGCATCACCATATGACTGACAGCGAGCTAGATACTGAAATCCTGGAATTTATCAGCTACCTTGACAAACCATTCCGATTCAAAGCAACACCACCAGTTGAA
>SKCR01000906.1:0-28578 GCA_019454045.1 Zanthoxylum bungeanum
CATTATAGGGCAATGTAGATTCGGCCAAGGTGAAGGTATTGGGGTTTTGTTCAATTCAAAATTAATCCAATTCAATCTCAAATCAACATCATCCTACTCATTACAACTCATCCAATGAATTAAAATGAAAAAATTCCAAGAATTCCAACACCATACATATTTGGCCAACACCATCAAATGGGGAAAATTGTTCCAAACACATTTTCTTGAAATTGATCAAATCAATCTTCAATACAAAACATTTAAACATGCTCAATCATCCAATTTCATAAAATCATGCTCAAATCCAAATACCCAATTTTAAGCCCTACATTTTTCATGCTTGAACCTAAGCTCTTGATGCCATTGTTGTTTATTATCTAGGTCCCAAGATCAAACAAGACATGAAACACATGTGTGAATACATCAACGGAGATAGCGGAATACTCATATCGATCGGTTGAGTCGATTTGAAGACGAACAAAGCCAAAATGCTCACTGCTTCATGCGTGAACTGCAGCAGTCCACTGCCCACTGTCTTCTGTTTTGAGCTGCGAAACGGAGCTCCAAGCCTCGTCCGACGGATCCCGCTCATGGGCGAACCTCCCTACCACCTTCGCAAGACTCGTAAGTGTGCTAGCACTTGATTTCTCACCATGAAAAACCACTCTTGGCTTCCCTATTGCTCACGCCATTTTGCTTCCAAAACCAGTGAGTATTTCTCACTTTGGGCGTGAGGAGAAGAGGAGGAAATGAGAGAGAAAGAATTTTGTGTAAAGGTTGGTGAAAAGCTTTTCCAAAAAGCTTATATATTTTCCAAAAAAATAAATAAAACCAATTACTAATTGATTTAAATAAAATCAAAAGTAAAAGTTTTTCCCTCCAAACACTATTACACCAACTTACATCAACTATTCACATGTCACTTTAATAAAGTGATGTGATGCAAGTCAATCCATCAATCCATCAATCAATCAATCAATCAATCAATCATCAATCAATCACTCAAAGTGACTTTTGATTTGACGTTGATGTGACGATTGATTTGACGCTTGATTCGACTTGCGTTGCCGCACTCAAATTCGAAATACGAATGCGCTCGCAATCACACTCGGGCTCGGGTTCGTTAATTCCAAATTAACGATTTTTCCGTCGCGTCGTAATTAAATGATTACGCCTAGCGAATTCACTATTCACGTCGCTAACGAATTAATTCTAAATTAATTCGTTCGCCGAATTAAAATCTAATTTTAATTCCGCGTCGAAATCTAATTTCGTTTAATATATCGAATATATTAATTTCATTGATTAATTCCAAATTAATCGCTATCTCTCTCTAGACGATATTTTATCCTAGATAAAATATCTCCGTAATTAATTCTAGATTAATTTTCTCTCTCTTCTATATAATCCCAGATTAATAAGAGTGCGAGTTGTGCGTCATCGGTGGATTATCGGGAAGCGACCCATGAGATCCCCGGATAAGTTGGCAGTAAATACGGTCGTCGGAGTATCCGAATCACGTACGTACCAAGTACTACATTTTACCGATTTACGAGACAAGGTTGACTCCTAGCAAAGCACCAAGTCTTCCCAATTCTCCCGACATATCCATTTAAGAATATTAAGATCTGTATCAAGCGTAGTATACTAATGTATTGTGCGTATCGGCCCAGTATCGGATAGTCACGTGCTAGGGCTGGGGCTGGATAAGTGTCTACCCCGTCCGATGCACATATCGGATGGCTGGTAACATAGTCTCTATAATCGGATATTCATGACCTGGTCACAATATCTCGATTGGTTGCGCAACACTCAAGAGCACTAGTACCGTATCCTGCGTGACATCATCTCCACTATGACTGGAGTGATACTTCCGTCTTGACATCACACCCCCAATACACTACGACTCTCTGATAAACCCAGAAGTGGTGTACGCAGAACCGGTTAAAGCCCTGTACCACCAAGACCAAAGTCTATCGATTATCGTAAGTATTAGCGATACAAGTCTCAGGTTAAGACTATACACACCTACCTTGATTTCGGCCTCCCACAGACAAATAATCATAATACCAAGGGGATTCCGAGGGGTCTATCCAGAGCGAAGCTGTTTCCCGTACCATCGGTGAAACACGACCTCCTATCGCACTTGCATAAGTATCCAATACTTATATATATGAGAACTATGCCGTTGTGCCCTCACAACGCACACAAGTGCAATACTAGCCTATTCCGCATTATCGATGTCCAGTCTCGATAATACTCTCCGGCTAGGGATATTTAATGATTAATCCTTCGGGGACTGATACTGTCTCATATCATTCTCATCAGTCCAGGAACTAATCATAGGGACCTCTCTCTTCATTTATATATCTATGGTGATCTAATCAAAAATGATGAGAGTGCAATTTCCTTGTCACATAGTTAATTTGCTACAACAACAAACACAATGATCTGTGCAAATAGTGACGCTATGGTCATTTTGTCCAACAAACCTATATATAGCACTTATCCAATTGGGGTCCTTAGTTTGGTATCATCCAAACGTTATGCCTGGCAGACCCAAATTATTAGGAATGAGAAACCCTGTTTCTTCCCTGTTCATATCCTATATGATATCTGTCAAACAGATTTATATGGAACCTTATTCTAAATAAGTTTTGCACTGTTAATACATATCCTGTTGAAGGAAATGATAGCTCAGAGCGACTCGTGATAAACCTTATCATGTCCAACAAAAATTCGGTTTTTTTTTAGTTTGGACACACCGTCAAACTGACGTGTCTCGGGAGGAGTCCTCATCTAAAAGAATACTATACTCTTTCATGTATTTTTGAAACTTACTGCTTAAGTATTTTCATTACGGTCTTACCGTGACGACATAATACTATAGTCGATCTGTTTATCTACTTCGTGTCGAAACTATAATAGTTTCTGATTTGTGTTCTTCAAAAGAAACACATAACCACAACGTGATGCCACATCCGTTATGGTCATGAAATATTCATGTTCACATCTAGGCTAGCTAGATAGGGGCCCACTAACTTCACAATGAATATGGCTAACAGATCGGTGGCACTTACACTATTACCAAGTAAACAGTGTTTTAGGTACTTTACCTAACAAACTAGATTCGTAGACTTTATTTAAATAGTCAAATCAGTCCTAGTACCCACTCTTCAAAAGTGCGGATATACGAGTCTTGTTTAATTCTGTCCTAGACTACAATGCCACATATAAGTCTCTACTTGATCAAATCAATTTGAGCTATTTATTTGTCATTCTATATGTTTGAGATTTTAATTATATTCAAAATATAAATTCTGTTATTCACATCTAATGTGTTTATCTTAATATCATCTTTATATAATGAAACACTTTAGTGTTCTAAAATATAAAGGTTTATCCACAATGGATTAAACACTGATATAAAGATAATGTCTCTAGTCAAACTAGTTACCTTATAACAGTTCCTAATTTAAGTACACACCTGAAGGGTAGTTCCTAAACTTAGGTATCTACGGTCGAAACAGCGACTTTCGTCCCGTTTCCGATTCGCAGAGCAATCTCAGCTTGAAGTCAGTATCCTGCTCAAAGCAGATTCTGAACATCAATACATATATTTTATGTACCACACTAAGTATTTAAAATCTAATTTCAATACTAGTAGTGAACATAACTTTGACAATCATTTTTAAAGTAAGAGCCTTGCCCTTTCTTTAATTCCTTCGTGTCTGCCATATCCAAATGGTAGTCACTTTGGGATATGTCAATTATCCTTTTCAATATTTCAGGAACCTTAGGCCATGCCTTGGGTTTTTAGAATATCGAAACGATGTGCACCTCGTGCTACATGCCCAATTGCAAACTTTGACTTTATCTCCTCTAAATAGTCAATTAATTCTCCAAGAATTATAAATTGCAATTTTAATACTTCTTAATCTAAAATTAGATTTATGACAAGTATATTAAATTAAGCACTAAAGTCATCATCACATAAATCTTCCAAAGATTTTATGCTCTACTTATTTTGCTTAATTTTGGGCTTAAGGTATAATAAGTTATTTTATCAAATAAAGTAACCTATTGTTTATTCCCAATTTGAAAATAAATCATTTAAAAACATTTAATCCCATATTATATTTTAAATATCCAACTTTTCAATTCTTTCTTGATTTCAATAGTCCAACTATTTAATCATTTATTAGTGGTACTATATATTATAATGATTATAATAGTCCAACTATATAATCAAATATAATCCAAATTAATTAACCTCAATTACATTGATTACTATAATCCAATTATAAAATCAACTCTAAACTGAAATTAATTCATTCAAATATATTGATTAATATAATCCAATTATATATAATCAACTATAATACAGTCCAACTGTTTATTAAAACAACAATTTAAATATTAGTCCAACTAATACTTTTAATTTATATGACGAGTGATATTGTTTGAGCGCGTATGGCGACTTGAACGAATATTGCAAATTCAATTCTTGCCTCCCACTATTTTTCGTCGAGCCTCTAACCCTCTGTCGAGTACTCGGGAAACCGTGTTTCCTAGTGGGCTAGGATCCCGTTAAATATCACACAATCTTGACTTTGGCCAACAAATTGTATGATAATTAACTAGGTAGATCTCGAAGATCAATTGGATCTCATCCAACTCCTAGATCCAGTAGGTGGACATCCAAGTCCCAAACATATATCTTATATATGCCTATATATCTAATATATAGCCTAACCTTTTTCCTCTGAATCAACTAGGCCTTGGCTTTGGCACAACAAACCTAATGATCCCAGTCAAGCGCGGACCCATTGACCATGGAAGCTTCGTAATCAATGTCGTTGGACAAGAAGTGGTCTTGACTTTGGCCAACAAACCACAACTTGGACAAGACACCAATATGGAACAAAGCTTCGTGATTCAAACACATCTTCGACGGACAAGGGCTTGACTTTGGCCAACAACCCATGCCAATCTAGGATCTTGAGTAAGAATCACTCAATGGAAGGAAAAAACGCATGATATTTGATGAGGGTTTTTCGCGTGTAAATTGGCTACAAATTTAATTATCTTTGTTTAGGTCTCATCATCATACACCCTTAAACATGCATTCTAGATACATAATAAAGCGCATATGAAATAAAATAATAATGATATGCGGATGGATACTTAACATATTGATCCTAGATCAAATCTCTCCCTTTCTCACTCAAGCTAGCACTTGTATTACTTCTACCCGTTACACTACACTTCTAAAGAAAACCTCATTTACATTGAGGGGAATAGGTGAGAAGAATACAAAGAGAATAGAGGTGATAAGGCTGGACACGCAGGTCCAATTTAATAAATCGAATTTATTACAACAATTTCCAAAATTGCCCCCACCCGACTAATATCCATCTTATATACATTATTCATTCATCACAACCATGTATTCACACAAAAGCATGCTATCAATCAATCTAATCAAATTAATTAATCTGATAATTATGTGATCATCCAATGTTCAAACAACGATTTGATTTTGCTCGAGGCAAACCCGTTTTTGCGAATAAGAACTCAAAGTACGAATTCTCGAATTAAATTAAACTACAATATCAAATCCAATTTAATATATTTAATACTAATTCATTATTAATTCCAAATTAAATATTACACTTTATTAATAAACCTTTTACGACTTAAATTCAAAATTTAATCGCTTCGGGTCTCAAAGCCCGATTAACGTCCAACGTTAATTCAATTCAAGTCTAATGGGCTTTAATTAATTTCTTTAAGGCGTGGGCTTCGGCAACCAAAGCCCAATCAAGGAGTAACCCCATAAGCCCGGAAATCAATTTAGGCCCATTAGGCCCAATTAAACTTTAAAGGTTCATTAAGTCACATTTGGGCTTTATGGTAGTGGTTTTGGGCCCAATTGGATCCAATCCATTTGGCCTAAACTCATCTTGATAAAATCAAGCCCAATAAGCCCAATTACAACATTAAGTCCAATTTCCAAATTAGGCCCAATTGATTAAATACACAAAATCCAATTTCGCAATTTAATTACCTAAAGTGCATTCATGATTAATACCCAAATCAATATTTCCAAAACATGAAATTAGTCCAATTAATCATGTTCATTATTATCATCACATGTCCAACACATTAATGAAAATCAAACCCATTTTACATGCTTCTAAGTCTCGGCCAAGGGAGTAATTTTTGTCCGATTTGAATTTAATCCAATAATTCCACAATCGACATCTAATTAACTTCCCGAATGATTTCCAACACATCCAATTGTTCAAAATCAAAATTACCAAGACATTAAAGGGCATTATTAATTCGGCCAAGGTAAGTATTTTGGGATTTTTATCCAATTCAAAATTAAGTCCAATTCAATCTCAAATCAACATCATCCTACATCATTATAACTCATCCAATGAATTAAAATGAAAAAATCCAAGATTTCAAAAATCACATTACATTCGGCCAAGGGGAATAAATTGGGCAAAATTGATCCAATCACATTTTGTTGAAATTGATCAAATCAATCTTCAATATAACATATATTAAGCATGCTTAAACATCCAATTTTATAAAATCATGCTCAAATACAAAGTACCCAATTTTAAGCCCTACATTTTCATGCTTGAACCTATAGCTCTTGATGCCATTGTTAGGTTTATATCTAGGTCCCAAGATCAAACAAGACATGAAATACATGTGTGAACATATCAACGGAGGTAGCAGAATACTCACATCGATCGGTTGAGAGACGCGGCAAGCAACAAAACTTGAAAAACCTTACTGCATTGGGCGTGAACTGCAGTGTATTAACTCACTGTTTTGGGCGTGAAAGTGGTCCTTCGTCAAGCTCCAAGCTTCGTCGAACGGATCCCGCCTCATGGGTGAACCTCCCTAACACCTTCGCAAGTCTCGTAAGTGTGCTAGCACTTGTGTTTTGCAACAAAACACACTCATTGCTCCCCTTAAAGCTCACAGCAGTGAGCTGTGTTGGAGAAGAGAAAACAGCCCTTTTGGGCGTGAGAAAGAGAGAAGAATTGGTGGTGTTGTGTAATGGTTGACTTGTAAAATGAATTACAAAAATGCTTTATATATTTTTCCAAAAAAATTAATAAGCATTTACCATTTTAATTTATCAAATAAAGTAAATGGTAATGGCTCTCTCAACCACCAACACTATTCCAACAACACCCATCACTATTCAATGTCACTTTATCAAAGTGACTTGATGTGTGTCTATCAATCAATCAACTCAATCACATCAATCAATCACATCACTCAAAGTGACTTTTGATTTGACGCTTGATGTGACGAATGATTTGACGCTTGATGTGACTTGCGTCGCCGCACTCGAATTCGAAATACGAATGCGCTCGTAATCACACTCGGGCTCGGGTTCCTAATTAGCGAATTTTTCGCCGCGTCGTAATTTAATGATTACGCCTAGCGAATTCACTATTCACGTCGCCAACGAATTAATTCTAAATTAATTCATTCGCCCGAATTAAAATCTAATTTTAATTCCGCGTCGAAATCTAATTTCGTTTAATATATCGAATATATTAATTTACCGATTAATTCTAAATTAATCATTCTCTCTCTTTAGACGATATTTTATCCCAGAAAAAATATTTCCGTAATTAATCCTAGATTAATTTTCTCTCTCTTCTATATAATCCGAGATTATTAATGAGTGCGAGTTATGCGTCATCGGTGCATTATCGGGAAGCGACCCATGAGAACCCCAGATAAGTCGGCAGTAAATACGATCGTCGGAGTATCCGAATCACGTACGTACCAAGTACTACGTTCTACCGATTTACGAGACAAGATCGGCTTCTAGCAAAACACGAAGTCTACCCAATTCTCCGGTCATATTCATCTAAGAATATTTAAGATCTATATCAAGCGTAGTATACCAAGTATTATGTATATCGACCCAGTATCGGATAGTCACGTGCTAGGGCTGGGGCTGGATAAGTGTCTGCCCCGTCCGAAGCACATGTCGGATGTCTGGTAACTAGTCTCTATAATCGGATATACATGACCTTGTCATAATATCCCGATGGCCGGCCAGCACTTAAGAGCACTAATACCGTATCCTGCGTGACATCATCTCCACTATGACTGGAGTGATACTTCCGTCTTGACATCACACCCAATACTCTACGATTCTCAATATACCCAGCATTGGCGTACACAGAACCTTTACAGCCCTGGACGACCTCAACTAAAGTATATTGATTGTCGTAAGCATTAGCGGTGCAAGTCTCAAGTTAAGACCATACACACCTACCCTGATGTCGGACTCCCATAGACACATAGTCATAATACCAATGGGATTCCGAGGGGTCTATCCAGAGCGAAGCTGTTTCCCGTACCATCGGTGAAACACAACCTCCTATCGCACTTGCATGAGTATCCAATACCCAAATATATGAGAACTATGCTGTTGTGCCCTCACAACGCGCACAAGTGCAATACTAGCCTATTCCGCATTATCGATGTCTAGTCTCGATAATACTACGACTAGGGATATTTAATGATTAATCCTTCGTGGACTGATACTGTCTCATATCATTCTCAATCCAGGAACTAATCATATGGACCTCTCTTCATTTATACATCTATGGTGATCTAATCACAAATGATGAGAGTGCAATTTCCTTGTCACATAGTTAATTTGTACAACAACACTATGATCTGTACAAATAGTGACGCTATGGGTCATATTATCCAACAATGATCCTATTAACCGAGGTCTCAAAGAATACAAACAGCTTTTAGCTCTATCCTTAAGGGTAAATGGGAAGAAATTAAGTCTAATTGTGTCAGTAGTCCCCAACCGGTCATGGAAGGTTGATGTAACCTCTTCAAACTCTCTAATATGGACATAAAGGTTCTCATTCTCCAAACCATGAAAGGTTGAGAGATATTGTTTCATTCCCGGTTTAAAATCTATATGTGGTGCATTTGGAGGAAACATTATGCACGATGGTGTAGCTGTGCAAGTGGGGTGGAGGTACTCCTCAAGAGTCCTCATTGGTGGTCTCTCGTACTCACTCATATTGTGTGTGCTAGATGTAGATGGTGTGGCAAAAAGATTATCAAACAGACTTTCTGAGTCTGAGTTTTCTTCTTCAATCCTAACAAATCTACCAAATCTATCCCTACGTCTAGGCATGCAATTAAACACGAGTAAAACAAAGACATAAATAAAGGAATAAACTAAAAATAAATAAAATCAAACTAAAATTAAAACTGAAATAAAATAATAAATAATTAAATAAATAATAAAAAATAAAGGTGGAACGAAGTTACCGCTTTTGTTTTTGACCAAGCAAACCTTCTCCTTTTGCTTGTAAACTGTCTCCCCGGCAACGGCGCCAAAATTTGATTACACCCAAAAAGTACTTGCGGTTATCGCAGTATAGTTGGGGTGTCGATTCCTCAGAGAGATGGTTACAAGGAACTGATTTACTTAAACAAAAACGTTAGCAATAACCTAATGGAAAGATAATGATTGAGTTGGTAATATAAAATAAAACACTATGGAAAATACTTAAGAATATCAGTAGAAAGAAACAGCAAAGCGTCGTGAATCCCTCTTCTATCAAATTCCTATATTCAGTTATTGATTCCTTTTATTACTCAATTGAAGGTTTCACATCCCAAACCAACAATCAAAAGATATTCAATTCAAAACACATTAAATTCTCAGGTAATCGATGAATTATCTTCTCTATGTTAACAGCACACAAAGTTATTATTATGACCTATCTAACGTCGACAATATACCTTCAGGCAATACTGCAGTAGAAGATCAACTCATAAAACAACTTTACCAGTCACAACTGGGTTCCCCAATCACACATAGAAGAAGCATGACTATTCCTATATGCAAATTGATAAAACACAGTTTCTGGATTCATCAATCAAAAGATAATAAAGAATAACAAACATCAATTATATTAAACATTAAAAAGTACTTAGGAATCAACAACATAAACATAAGAACTTAAATACAAGAGTTCATCCTTAGCTTTGCCTAGGAGATTAGTTCTCCATATAGAATAGAGAAATCACCTTGATAGATCGGAGAGACGTCATGTCAGCTTGAAGTTCTTCATTCTTCTCTCTCGAAATTGTATTTTTGGCTCTTTGATGTGTGTTCTCCCTTCGTTTCTATCCTTAGCTTTGCCTAGGAGATTAGTTCTCCATGTGGGAAGTATTTGGTCAGAAATTCCAGAAAGACGTGTATCAGAGGCAATATACATATGTCTTATGTGCGGCCGGACTTAGATATTGGGGGCCCGAACTTACAGCTTGTCCGACCGGACATGATTAGATCTGAAAACTCAGAAAAACCGAGAATGAACAATAAAGCTTACCGTCTCGACGCTGGAGCAGGCGTGGCCCCTCAGTGACAAGAGAGTAAGAACTATATCCTCAAACTTAAGGCCAAAATTGTAACGACCGGTAGTCTCTACTACTGTTAAAAACCGAGAATGAACAATAAAGCTTACATTATGTCGGAGCATATATACATTCATGGAATGAATTTAGGGATAAACGGTAAATTCTTTGAAACTTCGATGTGAAATTCTATGATGTGCCACTCCGGACAGCCCATGGAATTTGGGTCGTAACTTTCTCATACACACTCCGATTCTTATGAATTTTATATCATCAGAAAGATAAGATTGAGATCTACAACTTTCGCGTTGAATATTTTTCCAAATTCGAAAAATAAATGGGTTAAAAATACAGATTACAAATTCAGATAAATAGTACTCGAGGGCATTCTAGTAAATTCCATAAGCTTCTTCAAAATTCTACACTTTTCTTTTCTTTTTTTTAATGGCCAACTATATAAGGATACACTATTCACAAATTCAAAATTTGAAAACAAAAATGAGCAAAAAACGTGAGGATGAGGGAGAAGAAGAGGAAGAAGGGAAAGGAAATAAGAAAAATGTGCTAAACACTCTTTCACCAAACAAAGAAGAAGAAAAGCTACCTTGGAGGTTAGAGGAAGGAAGGAAACCAAGAGAAATAAGGTAAGGAAACTTTAACCCAAAGTTTTGGAAATTGATGTTTTGATGATTTAAGAGTTAAGGGATATGGTTGAGTTAAAGTAATTGATGTTTATTTGCTTTAGTGATAAGAAATTGATGATTGTGGGAAATCCCCCAAATTTGTAAGTTTTGAGTATGAATTAAATTGAGTATATATAATAGATATGAATTATTGATGAGGATGATATGTATGATGTTTTGGATACTTATTATTGTAAATTATTTGTGTGGAATGTTTGAGGGAAGTGTTGGGAAAATTGAGTTTGAGTAGATGAAGTAAAAAACTGATTTCTGGCCTAGCGTCACGATGCAGAACGCTCAGCGTCACGACGCGATCTGGGATTTTTCTAGATACGATTCTGGTTTGTTGCACGTCGCGACGCATATTGGGAAAGTTTGGGTATGCTTCTGGACGATGCGTATCGCGATGCGCAATGCCCTACGTCGCGACGTGTGGTAAAAAATTTGCCCAATTCAGTTTCAAACCATCTCAGTTTCACCCGAACGCGTTAGGGGCTACCCTATAAATCATGTATCAACTCGTATGTTCATGTTACATCATGATATATTTACGATACCTTCAGAGTGATAACGCTTACTTGAATAAGAAAATTTTAGTCTGATTCCATAGTGCATTTCTTAGTCTATTTCTAATCTAGTTTATCCGATGATAGATCATCGCAGGAACCACAAGTTTCACCAGCAAAGTAAAGAAAGGCTAGCGAAATTCCAATAACAGTGAGTGGACATTTTCTTTTAAGTTGATTTCTTTTATTATGCTGTTATTCAAATCAGACTTATTTTTCGCTTTTAGGGCGATAAATAATTTTATTATCAGTTATATTTTACTTAGTATGTTTTAAGAGGAGAAATATTTTTAAGACATGAGATTTATGATTTTTCGAGGCATGGGGGAAAAACCCACCTCAGTATATAACTTGTACAGACATGGAATTGACGGACAACACGTGTGCACATGTGGAGGACTGGGGGGACGGCGATACATAACGCCCCAAGATCCTCGTTCAGGACTAGGGATCACAGATGCCCCTAGATCCTAGTTTCAGAGCTTGGAGGGTAGCATAGATTAGCACCCCCTATTCTAGTTCAGTGGCTTGGGGGACGGCGATACGTAATGCCCCAATACCACTGGTTTCAGGTACAATAGTGGAATGCTTTGGGGGACGGCGATACGTAATGCCCCAGGGATTTGCACTCCTGGCTCTAGTTAGGCGTATGAGGGACGGCGATACGTAACGCCCCCATACGTCAAGCTTTTCAAAAACATATCAGTTTTCAGATATCAGAGTTTCAGAAAATAATTTTAAGAAATCAGATTTTAGAAATAGTTTTCAGAAAACAGACATTTCAGAAATAGTTTTCAGACTAGATCTTTCATATACAAGTTTACAAAACCAGACTTTCAAAAGAAGATTTCAGACAGATAAGTTTTATAAAAGAGATTTCCGATGAAGTTTTCAGAAAAAGAGTTTTAATATAAAGTTATTTCTGGAACTTTGATTTCCGAACCAAATATTTTTATATCAGTATTTCAGTTTTCGTCCACTCACTTAGATCGTACAACGGTCTAACCCCCCACTTCCAGTTTCTGTTTTTGCATGTATCATCAGAGGACGAGCTTGGGAGGACGGATACTGATGCAGTCACTAGGTTTTGGAGTCCACCAGATCAAGTCAGAGAGAGTGAGAGTCCAGTCAGAGTCAAGTAAAAGTTATGTATTAGTCTTTGGTTGTAATAGTCATTGTAAAAGTAAGTGTTTTTTAGTACAGTCATTAATGTTGAGTTTGTATGTGATGTTCTTAAGCTTGGGCTATGGTCCCATACTTAAGATATTTAAATAAAGAAAAGAATATTCGTATTTGTTCATGGACAGAGAGTCAGAGGCTTATGGGGTTAGTACGGTCTATCCCCTACCGGTAACATCTCCTGGATTGAGGATGTTACAAAAATATTTTTGGCACCCCGAAGTATGATTGAGGGTCGAGATGATGGTAGTGGAGGAGCCTCGGGTGCGCCCTCCGGTGCTATAAGTCCCTATAATGCCATTAATGATTTTTGAAGGGAATTGAAGTCGCAGGAGATGAAGGGTTTTTGAGAGTTTTTAAACATATGTGTTTTTTGATTTAAGGAACGTCAGTGAACAAGATCAGGTGTGCCCTCTGGTGCTGGAAGTCCCCAGAAGTTTATAAAAGGATGGATACTAGTTAAAAGATTTGGAACGCCAATGGACTTAGAATAGCAAAATAATTTGGAATGGGTTTAGAACACCAATAGAATTGGAACGTTGACGGGTTTGGAACGCCAATGGAACTAGAAAGCCCATATATTTGGAACGCCATTGGACGTAGAATGCTAAAAGAATTGGAAATGAGTTTAGAACACCAACAGATTTGGAAAGCTAGATAGAATTAGAACACCAAGGGATTGGAGATGGATTAGAACACTAACGGATTTGGAACATCAACAGACTTGGAACGTCAATAGAAGGGTTTAGAATATTGATAAATTTAAAAAATTAGAAAGATGATTGGAATGAGAATTAGACAGCCTCGAGAATGAAGTGGAACTTCCAGAATGAGGTACAGACTTCGAGAATGAAGATAACTTCGAGAATGAAGATAAACCTCGAGAATGAGGATGAATAAAGACAACTTCGAGAATTGAGTGGAACCTCGGGAATGAGGATGAACGTGAAATAGCTTCAAGAATGAAGAGAAACCTCGAGAATAAGGATGAATATTCTACAACTATAGGACTATAGTAAAACCACTATAATTTTGTTAGCAGCTGAGCTAGGCTACATCGCAGACTAAAGAATTACTGGTCTCATCAACGATCCAGATATATACTTCGACTATTTATCTGATTCATTCGGATCATACATCGTGGCGATGTGATGATCGAATAAATTGCATCAGACGATAATCATACAAATCCGCTGACGAAAGCCTTTCCTCAGCAGTTTGAGCGAACCGTACATAGTTCGGGTGTATGACACTCGAGTGACTGGCTATAGGCCAAGTGAGAGATTGTTGGACAATTATGACCCATAACGTCACTATTTGTACAGATCATGGTGTTGTTGTACAAATTAACTATGTGACAAGGAGATTGCACTCCTATCAATTGTGATTAGATCACCTAGATGTATAAATGATAGGAGGTCCCTATGATTAGTTCCTGGATTGAGATGATATGAGACAGTATCAGTCCACGAAGGATTAATCATTAAATAATCTCTAGTTGTAGTATTATCGAGATTGGACATCGATAATGCGGAATAGACTAGTATTACACTTGTGCGCGTTGTGGGAGCACAACGACATAGTTCTAATATATTTAAGTATTGGATACTTATGCAAATGTGATAGGAGGTTGTGTTTTACCGATGGTATAGAAAACAGCTTCGCTATGGATAGATCCCTCGGAATTCCATTGGTGGTATGACTATGTGTCTATGGAAGTCCGAAATCAGGGTAGGTGTATTTGGTCTTAACCAGAGACTTGCACCGCTAATACTTGCGACAATCGGTATGCTTTAGTTTTGGTCGTCCAGGGCTTTAACTGGTTTTGTGTACGCCTTTGCTGGGTATATTGAGAATCGTAGTGTATTGGGTGTGATGTCAAGACAGATGTATCACTCCAGTCATAGTGGAGATGATGTCACGTAGGATACAGAACTAGTACTCTTAAGCACTGCAGTCATCGGGATGATATGACTAGGTCATGTTCATCCGATTACAGAGACTAATTACCAGACATCCGACATGTGCTTCGTACGGGACAGACATAATTCCAGCCCCAGGCCTAGCACGTGACATCCGATACTGGATCGACATACGCAATACTACGTATACTACGCCTGACATAGATTATATATTCCAGTAAGAATATTTCTGGAGAATTGGGTAGGCACGGTGCTTTGCTTGAAGCCAACCATGTCTTGTAAATCGGTAAGCACGTGGTACGAGGTACGCACGTATTCGGATAATCTGATGACCGTATTTAGTGCCAACATATCCAGGGATCTCTTGGGTCGCTTCCCAAAGATTCACCGATGACAGTTGACTCGAATTAGAATTAATCTGGGATTAATTAAGAGAGAGAATTAATCTGGGATTAATTAAGATGGAGAAAATTAATCTGGGATTAATTGAGGTATTATTTAATCTGGGATTAAATGTGTTCGGAAGAGAGATAACGCGATTAATTTGGAATTAATTGGTAGAATAAATTTAATAGTTAAATTTGATTTTTCTATTTAATTTATTCGTATGGGCTAAAATTAATATATCAGATATATTAATATGAATTGGATTTCATTACGAAATTAAAGTTGGACTTTAATACGAGCGAACGAATTAATTTAGAATTAATTCGTAAAAGGCATTCGTAATATATTTACGAGGCGTCGTCATTTAAATAAATTAGATTTAATTATTTGGCGACGGAAATTCATTTAATCGGATTAAACGAATCCGAGCCGCAGCAAACATTCGTAGAATCCATTTGAATTTTGAATTCAAATGTGGGGCCCACTTCACATGTGGTAGTTGGGGGGGTAGTTGGCATTTATGCCAAGCCACCAACTTTCCAACCACCTTGGAATGGTTTTATTGAAACCATTTACCCAACTACCTTGTTTAGGTAAAAGGGTAAATTGGTTTTACCTAAAGACACCTCTCTCTCATTTGAACACACTTGAACAAAAACAAAAACCCTAGAATACTCCTCCATGGGTGTGAATGGCCTTCTCTCATCTCTTTGATTTTGTTGCAAAATCAACAAAGCTAGCACTTCATGGAATCGACTAAGGTGATATGGAAACCAACTCAAAGCTTGGAATCAACACAAAGGTTGGATCTTGGAGATCTTCATTCACAACTCAAAGCTTGGAATCAACAAAGGAAGGATCTTGGAAACCAACTCAAAGCTTGGAATTAACAAAGGAAGGATCTTGGAGATCTTCTTCTCAAAATTTTAAAATCTTCGCCCGCCTGTGCTCCTGAGATGAACACAACAATTCCCAGATGCTAACCTGTGCCCGTGTCTTCCTCAACTGATGTAGCACTGATAAGCGGAAAATATATCAATATTTACCGCCCCTTTTACTTAATATTTTGTTTAGTTTCTCGGGTTTGATGAAAGTTTTGATGTGTTTTAGTTTATTTTACAGATAAAATAATATTGGGACACAATGAAATCATTTAGGATGAAATTTGGGTCAAATAAGGGCAAAAATTGGACTTGACATATTAATTTTGGAGATTGGAAACTTGAAATGGAGTTTTAACGAAGTGCAGTTTTGGAAATTCCAGTTTTGCGCATCTGTCGTATTTTGGGCATAACGTTTTACTCCAATATTGGATTGAGCTGATTCAAGTTCCAAATTAAAGAAGACTCAAATATCTACAACTTTGAAAGACAAAATAATTTCTAATTCTGAAGATTTCATGCCCGAAATTGATGAACTATCCAGATGTGTGTTGTGTATAATTATTAAAGTCATTTTCAAAGCAAAAAATAAATTAATAAATAAATAATAAAAATTATCAAATCACCACCAAACATGATAAGCAATTATTGGAGCAATTAATAATGGATTTGGTGGATGATTTGATGGAGGCAAAATTTTGCCTATAAATACCAAGTCATTTCATTTGTAAAATTCATACTTTCTTCTAAGGAATTCCTTAAAAATACTAAAAAGATTGTATCTTGTTTGTTTATTTACAGCTTTCAGTAATTAATTTCCGCTTTCGCACTTTCTTTTCTTTACTTTTCAGTTTTTACTTTCCGCAATTTACTTTTACGCACAATACTTTTCTTTCTTTAATTTTCAGTTTTTACTTTTCAGTAATGAGGAGTAACTCCCATTTGCTGGGGTAAAAGGTAAAACTTTTATTACTAATATTTAGATTAATCTCCCTTAATAATAATATATAAACTAGTTAAAACCTGACTTAACGAGGATACCGCCATATTGGTCGGTTGGTAATTATTTAAATTGGTTTTAACCTGACTAAACTGGATACCGCCTGATTGGTTGGTTGGTAATTAATTATTAATTTGACTTAATCTGGATACCGCCTATATGGCTGGTTGGTAATTATCATGCAAAGTTAATATATTATATTAAGGGAGATATCTAAAATAGAAGTAATAAAAGTGGATCTTTTTACCTCAGCATTTTCTTTTATTGTAATTTTACTTTATTTACTTTTCAGCAATTTACTTTTCAGCAATTTACTTTTTAGTAATTTACTTTCAGCATTTACTTTTCAGCATTTAATTTTCAGTATTTAATTTCAGCATTTACTTTCAGCATTTACTTTTCAGCATTTAATTTTCAGTATTTAATTTTCAGTATTTTACTTTATGTCTTTTATTTTATTTAAGTTTTTTTTACTACCCGTAAATATGTGTCGTAACTAAGCCAGTTATTTTGGGTTGTGATGAAATCCAATATCACCGGTTTATAAGGGGTTAAATTATAGTTTGGGTAATTTAAAGGTTTACTTATTAAGTCTTAAGCTTAATGCGTCTTGTTAATTGGCCACTAATAAGATTGATGTGGTAAATCTAAAATAAACTTGACAAATGAATTTTAGGTTTCAGCCTTAGACTTAATAGCCCACAATCTTCCTTGAGGATAGATAACCCTTTAATAGATTTCCTTACAGGATAGACATATACCTGTCCAGCGGGGGTAGCCATAATTGGAACTTAAACTTAATGAATCCAGATAATTTGGTTGACATAGACATATGGTTCAATTGGGTTTAACTGGGTATTTGTGTCTGACCATCGACAGAGGATTTCGCACAATTTAGTGTTCCAGGTTAGTAAACCAATTTATTACACAAACATAAAATAATCACTTCATCTTTTAAAAGATATTAGAAAGATTCACAACCCTAGATCTTCGAGTCTTTTGTTATTTTCCTTAGTATTTTCTTTTGTTTATTTTATTTATTTTAATTAAGGAAAACCACATTCAACCAATCAAACAATCATTCTCTTCTCCATTTAATTAGATATTTATAAATAAATAGATTCAACAATTAATAACAACAGTAGGAATTAAGTCCTCGTGGGATTGATATTTTTATACTACTTGAACGATATGTGCGCTTGTGTGATACGCGTGTGATTACACACCGGTCAAGCACTGCATCCCCCTCAGCATTCTCCATATTTTCAGACACTTCTCTGCCTTCCGTCAACACTTTTTTACCCTTCTTAGTCGTATCACTGTAGAAACACCTGATGCGTGTCATTCCTCTTACCACCTCTTCATCACTACTGGAGAAATCTTCCCAGAAATTCTTCCATTGTTCTGTTTCATCCTCACTACTGCTATCCCAAATTCCCAGGCAGAAAGCTTGGTGGTCAAAGGATTTGAGGACAAGGCTTTCGGGTAGGCCAGAGTTTATCATATAGGTAGGTGGTGGGACAGAGTTGTAATTCGGCAGAGGGGTTTTGTGTATGGGGTTGATCTGTTTCTGGGTCGGGTATCTTTTTAGAGTCTATAAGGTCCTGGATTTCATGGCCGAGGCGGGCACAATTGTGAGTGTCATGGCCCTTTTGTTGGTGGAAATGGCAATAGTGGTTCGGGTTGAGATGCGGTGGTGTTGGGTGTGGAAGTGGTTTGGTCTCTAAGGGTTTCAGAAGTCTCTGTCTCTTTAATTTCTCCAACACCTTAGACAAGGGTCTTCCTAAGTTGGAAAATCGTCGGTTTCGGATAGCAGCAATTTCAACGGAAACAGGCTTGGTACCTGATGTTCCCCCAATGGGCCTCCTGTTCAGGCCATAGAACTTCTTATTCTCCACCTCTTCTTCTTCAATATCCATGATAGTTTCCCTCAACTGTCGAAAGTCAGTAATCATGGAGGTCATCCTCTTCAACTTGCCATAGATCGAGGGCTTAGTACCCTTGATAATCATCTTAATCTGGTCCTTTTCTGAGGGACGAGTCTGCATCTTTAGAAGCTGGCTTCTCTAGCGGTCTACATACTCCTTGAAGCTTTCTTCCGGCTTTTGCTTAGTGTTCTCCAAATCACGGAGTGACAAATCAATTTCCAAATCTGTAACATATTGCTTCAGAAAAGCTTCAGCCAGTTCCCTCCAGTCTTCATTAACCTTTCTTTCCAGGTTATGATACCATACCACTGGCGCCCCTTCAAGTGACATTCCAAACATTTTATGCACTTGGCGTTGTGACAAGCCCACTGAACTCATAACTGAAACATATTGTCAAAGATCGACCCTTGGGTCCCCATTCCTATTGAACTTGGCCATATCAGACATCTTGAACTGAGCTGGCAGCTGTTCTTCAAAAGTCACTGCTTCATAATCTAACAACTCTTCATGTTTACCCCTCATTTTGTGGGTAACCATTTCTACCTGATCCCGAAGCTTCTGAAATTCTGCCTGAGACCCAATCATTCTTCCTGTCGCATATTCTGCCATGTCATCATCAAAAGTGGGGATATCATCCCCCAACCCATTCGGAGGCTCCTCACGCCTCACATTCTCAGAATTTCCCCCAACACGGGGCACAACCATATTAGCCACAACAACAGTCAAGGCTTGTAACTGTTCAGTAATCTTGGTGAGACTGTTCTCAAACTGATCCATATGGGATGTTTCATTCTCTAATTCGCTCATGTTTGCTATCGGCCTTTTAAAAAGTCTTCCTTTTTCCCTAACCCAACGGATATCTATGATGGCTTTTAAGACACAAGAGATTTAACATGATGTGTGTATGCATGGGATGCATGAGATACGTGCGATGTGTGGAACATATAATTCGACACATTGTCATTTTAAAGCTTCAATCATATTATTGCAAGGTCCAAACTTGTCCCAGTTGAAAAGGCCCAACATGTTTACACCTTTGCGACAACATGGTTAAAAAACTTCAAATGATAAGGGGCCCAAACACAGGATGGCCCATCAGCATTTTAGAAACTTTTGGCCCAATTGTCATATGATACGAACTCGTCCCAGTTTAAATGGCCCAACAAGTTCGCATTTCTGACAAGAAGTCCAACTGCATCCAAATGAGGATGGTCCCCAAATACAAGCATAAATAGATAATTCAAGCATAAAGCAATAATTTCTACAAAGTGGCCCATCGCCATTTCAGAAAATTTTGGCCCAATTGTCATAGGATACGAACTCGTCCCGGTTTAAATGGCCCAACAAGCTCGCATTTCTGACAAGAAGTCCAACTGCATCCAAATGAGGATGGTCCACAAGCACAAGGAAATAGTTGCTATAGGTCATACAACTCCAGTCTACTTGTGGGTTTGCGGGAGTATAGACAAAGACTCTCGCTGGCGAAGGGTTGCCCACAACTAGGTCTCCCCACTCAAGGGTTCGAGCGACCAAGTGAGCGCACCTTTTTTATACCTTACGATACGTGCCAACGAGTTATAGTGTGTGACTGACTGTCAAATGGATTTCTCGTTGTAGATTCCCCAAAGGGAGGGCGGAGCGAACTCTCTTAAAAACCCAAGCCTCTTAGGCTCTTATCGCTTGGTGACAGGAATAAACAATGAGTCCTCTAAATTAGTCCATCACAATAGGCTACAAGTACATGATTATCTAGGTGCCTTCGCAGCTTTTCCTTATAAAAAGATAGTGAATGAGGGAAGACACCAAACCATTACCTAGCCTTTAAAATGCCTTGATTAAACCCCTTTCAACCCACGGTAAACACGGTTAATTAAAGCACAAATCCAAACATTACAAGACATTATTTCGGGGCTAATTCTCTATCACTAGTGGAGTCGCCAGACTGTAGGACACATATGTTGGACGACGCTGTTCAGGGCTCGCGGCCCGGTCGGGAGTACGGAGTAGCCCATGGGGGAACTAAATCGAAGAAATAACATGGAGTCGCCACCCGGTGTGAACCAGGAAAATGATTTAAGGTCGCACTCACCCTTCGCAAGGGAAGACCTCAAACCGTTGGGTTCAGAATGGTCCCTTACTTATGCCACTTGTAATGATATGATTTGTGGAATAATCTAACCAAGCCTAAGCAATTATTTCCAAGAATATTCTACTTTTAAGTTCAAATGCATGAAAGTAATCATCATAAATGCAAATATACGATAATCACACAACAATCTCATGAACATGTTGAATCATCAAACACGAAAAATAAATAACAACCTAAACATAAACATAAAGAAACACCTATTGCAAAAGGAGATAACAAGATCATGCATAGAGGAATAACATACTAATGGCTAAATCATGCTTGAGAAACAAGTAACATCCTAACGACTTAATCATGCTTAAACACAATCTTGCGAACACATCAAATAGATGAATACGGGAATACAAATGGATGATAACAACAGAAGTTTCAATAATGGAATGGCATGGTTAATTACATAATGCAAGAGAAATCTCCCAGAAGCAATCATGCATGAAACGTGATGAAAATGACTCAGTTCAGTGTATCTGCGTTCGCGTAGCGTTCGTAAATACGTTCGAACGGGAAACAGAAGGTTCGTATTGGTGTAGCGTTTGATAACGCATTCGAACGGGACAAGACCTGATGAAATAAAATGCATATGCGTTCGAGTTGCCTTCATAAATGCGTTCGAATGGGAAACAAAAGGTTTGCGTTCGTGTAGCGTTTGATAACGCGTTCGAATGGGACAAAACCTGATGAAACAAAATGCATGCGCGTTCGAGTAGCGTTCATAAACGCGTTCGAACGGGAAACAGAAGGTTCGCGTTCATGTCATTCGAGAACGCGTTCCAACGGGACAAGACCTGATGCAAGATAGATGACGCAAACACATACACAGATGCATAATGTATGACCCCGTGTGCCCGGTTGAACTCATTCCCATTCAATCAGGTGTACCTCGTCCGGCGCGGCAAAGCATCGTGGTAAATGTACCCTTTAGGCATTTTCCCTCGAATGGAGGACCTTGAATCCACCCTAGTTAGCCCATACGCACTAGAATGCAATACATGCGTAAATAGAGCAATGATATACAAAAGGTAAATGACATAACAAAAGGCGCGGCAAAACATCGTGGTAAAGGTAGCCTTTTAGGCATTTTCCCTCGAATAGAGGACCTTTAATCCACTCTAGTCAGCCCATGCGCATTACATCACAATGCATAAAAATGAATGAGACAATAATGTGGACTTCCGTATATCCAATTAAACGTATCTCACATTCAATCAAATACACTTCGTCCGGCGCGGCAAAGTATTGTCCTAAAGGTAGCCTTTTGGACTTTTCTCCCCTCAAATTGAGAACCTTTAGACTAACATACTAAGCCCATGCACATTATATCATCAATACACAAACAAATAATCGTACGGAAATTAAATAGCGGAATAATATGCCATTTGCTCAAATGGTACGTGGAGTTGTATCCCAAGTACAGACCGCACTACCGTCCATTCGGATTCGGCTATGGAATTTACGTCTGGGTTTCCATCCTATAACCATAATAGACGACCCATTTCCCATCCATTCAAAGGCCACAACATGCATCCACAAACGACTCTCATGCGAAGAAAATAAATGAAACAATCAAGAGATGAATAAAAATGAATAATAGAAGTGCCCTCAGGTCTAACTTTTTAAATCGTCTCTCGGACGTACGGTACACGATCGTCGGAAGGGTTAACACTCCGCAACTCCTCCGGTTCACGGGTCTACTACTTTTTTTCGCTGTTTCGTTGTTTGGACCGCTGTCTTTACTCCGTTTCGCTGCTGTTTTTACTGTAGTTTTCTGGACTGTTTTTGCTGTATTAGGGGGCTGTTTTGTGCAATAATCTTAAGGATTTTAAAGTGCAGTTTTTGTTCACTGTTATTGGTGATTTAGGCTACTGTTTTAAGGTATTTAGGCTGCTGTTTTTCGGTGGATATAGGGGTTATTTTAATGATGATATGCGGATGTTTTTGGCTTGTTGATCTGCGGCTGAACTGGTTTTGATGGTGGTTTAGTTGGACGGCAATGTAAGAGATTTTTGGAATGCTTGGAGGTTTCTTGTGAATGTTATGTGTGAATGGACCAAGAGTTTTTTTTTGTGTGAATGAGCTAGGAGTTTTTTTTGTGTGAATGAGCTAGGGGTTCTAAGGGTTGGATTTGGGTTTCTTTTATAGGCAAAGGGTGGGGAGACTCCATGTTATTTCTCCGGTTTAATTCCCCCGTGGGCTACTCCGTACTCCCGACCGGGCCGTGAGCCCGGAACAGCATAGTCCAACATCTTTTTCCTACACATATATTGGATATATGTTTCAGAATTGGATGTTCACCTACTGGATCTAGGAATTGGATAAGATCCAATTGATCTTAGAGATCTACCTAGTTAAATATCATACAGCTTGTTGGCCAAAGTCAAGGTTGTGTGTTATTTAACGGGATCCTAGCCCACTAGGAAACAAGGTTTCCCGAGTACTCAACAGAGGGTTAGAGCTCGCAGAAAAATAGTGGGAGGCAAGTATTAAATTTGCAATTTCGTTTAGATACTTTCCCATACGCGCTCATATCATTTTTATAAGACAACTTCGAGAATGGGGTATAAAATTTTAGAATGAAGATAACTCCAAGACTAGAGTAAAACCTCGAGAATGAAGACGAATATAAGGCAACTTTGAGAATAAAGTGGAACCTCATGAATGGGTGTAGGAGTGAAATGGGGTTTACCGTTATGCCTATGATGTCGGCTCCCACTACACTTTTTTCGTAGCCATTAGAGAGTACGGATAATCTCATAGGGGACTAACTGAAGAATAAAAGAGTCTTCACTCGGTATGAGACACCGAGAATGATTTAAGGCCGCACTACACCTCTCCCAAGGTCCGACCTTAAATCCATTTGGGTTCAAAATGGTCTCTTATCTATGTTAGTATAATATTTATGCTAAAATGACGTAACCTCATGTATTATAATGCAGTCACATGCAATATAATTTATAAAGCATACAAGGTGCAAACATAATAAAGTAAATTGCGATAAATAAATAAAGTTCAAGTGTGCAAATAAGCAATTACAATAATAATAATAAAATAAATTGAAACATGTCTCAATTGGGCCTGACGTTGGAGAAGCCTGGCTAGACATTATCACTTCAGATCTCAATTGAATTTCTCATTCAGCTGTCTCAATCTCACGAATTAGGTTCTCATAAAAAATTATGGAAGAATCTTTATATGAGGATGGTTCAAGAAATTCTTTGGCAAAATGCGAGTTCCATTTTAATTGATTTTTCTATCTCCTGTAATCTTGAAGAATTAAGTACAGAGTTTATCTATATGTGGGATATCTGAGTTCAGGATTCATTTAGGATCAATCAAGATATCTTGGACCTACACAAGTGCTAAGAAGAAGAAAATAATGAGATGCGAACAATACTAAAAAAATTAAGAAATAAAAAAAATGTATAATAATGTTAAATTATTATTCTATTTACTAAATTATATTCCCAGACAACGGCGCCAAAAACTTGGCAAACCCACAAAGTGGTTCTTTACTCCCAAGTATAAGAGTGTCGAAGTAATAAAATAACTTGGTAAGTTTGGGATCGATCCACAGGGAATAGAATTAATATGATAAAATAATATTTTGAGTGAAAAGAAAAAGACTGAATTGTTTGAAGTGATTGAAAATTTTAAATTAGATTGCAACTATAAAATAAAATGCTTGGGCTAGATGACCCACTTTTGATATTTCAAATTTAGAAATCTTACTTTTTATAATAAATAAATTGTGATTATTATCCAGTTAATTTAGTTCAGGAATTAATTATGTCAAAACAAATAAAACTAGTCATAAAGGCTGTAATAATAACAAATTTTGTCAATAATTAATCCAGATTTAAATTAAATATTAGTCTTTAGATTACAATTTATATATTATAATATAAATAAGATTAATTTATATTTTCATATTAAAAGCTTCATCATTTACCACATCAGTATGAAATTAGCTACTCATGATTTGAATAAAAACACTCATAATTTTATTATTGAAATAAAAAAGGAATTACAATAAAACTTGAAAAAACTAAAAACACACAAGAGTTGAAATTCCATAAATTTTCAGAGAACTATGGACACCCGGGCTGAGGAAACTGAGGTGGTGAGCTCCTCTATAAATAAAGGTGCTTGATGAGTGGTAAAAATATCACTTTTTCCCACTCATTTAGCCTAATGTTTTGTATTGTTTTCTTCTTCTCGATTTTAGTTTTGATGTGTCTTGTTGTTATTTTGCAGATAAATAAAGTTTGGAAAGCATTGGAGGCAATTTGGGGCAAAAACGGACAAAAATGCGTCAACATGGATATTTTTGGTCTTTAGGCGTCGCGACGCCAATACTCCTCCCACTCCGCGTCGCGACGCCCAGGATGCGCCGAAAGTGCTAACATGCCCGTCTGCCACGTGTCAAAATCGGATAGGTTGGACTTGCTAACGTGCGCCGGATCTCTAACGTGCGCCGCCCTTGCTAACATGCGCCGCATGCCACGTGTCATCACCTCATTGGACTACCCAAACCACGTGCCACGTGTCGCCTCTCTATTGGATCGAATAATCAACGAATAGAGCATGCCACGTGTCCTCCATTCTATTAAGACCGACTTTACAAACAACCCAATCACAAATTACACGTGGCACGATTTCATTGGGCCGCATCGCCGCCAACCAGAGCATGACACTGTCACCATTATTGTGCCGACAGCCCGCGTGGTCCAACGTACGCGTGGACTCTAGAAACTGTTGTTGGAGTCGCGACGCTAGTGCATTTTCCCGCGTCGCGACGCTGGACCAAAAATTTTCTATAATTGAGCTCGAGATTTCAGTTTTAGTTGCACCATTCTCTCTCATTTCTTGATGTAAATAGGGAGTTTCTCTCTCTAATTTCTTTTAATTTAAGTTTTGTAATTAATTTTTAATTACATTCTGTAATAGTATTACTTTATGTAATAGTAATAGTAATTTATCTTGTTTTTACTGTTTCAGTTTTACTATTCAAACCATGATGAGGTAACTTCTCCTTGCTAATGTGAAAGGTAATTCTTTTACTGTTACTATTTAGATTAATCTCCCTTAAATATAATATATTTACTGTTTAAAAAAATTTGACTTAATAAGGATACCGCCATATTGGTCGGTTGGCTATTAATTTTTAAATTGGTTTAAACCTGAATAATCCAGGATACCGCCTATATGGCTGGTTGATAATTAAATTTTTTTTCTTACCGCCTATATGGCAGGTTCATGGACAAATCATACCGCCTTTATGGCTGGTCGGACTTAATTTGAATTAATCAGGTTACCGCCTATATGGCTGGTTGGTAATATTATCACAAGTTTATATATTATTTTATGGGAGATATTTAAATAGTAAAAATATAAAAGTAATTCCTTTTACCTTAGCATTTTATTTTATTGTTATTTACTTTACCGCATTTACTATTTCGCATTTTTACTTTATGGCTTTTACTTTTAAGTTTTTACTAGCCCTAGCCATGTGTCATAACTAAGTTAGTTATCTAGGGTTGTGATGAATTTCAATATCACTGGTTTATAAGGGTTAGATTTATTTTGGGTAATATAAAGATTTATTTATTGAGTCTTAATCTTAATGCTTTTTATTAACTGGCCATTAATAAAATTGATTAGGTAAACTTAAAATGAACTAGACATAGGGATTTTAAGTTTTAGACCTTAGACTCAATAGCCCACGATCTTCCTTGAGGATAGATAACCCTTTAATAGATTTCCTTACAGGATAGACATATACCTGTCGGGCGGGGGTAGCCATAATTGGAACTTAAACTTAATGAATCCAGATAATTTGGTTGACATAGACATATGGTTCAATGGGTTAAACTGGGTATTTGTTCTAACCATCGACAGAGGTATTCACATAATTTAGTGTTCCAGGTTAATAAATCAATATATTACCCAGCTATAGGATAACCACTACTTCATCATTTAAATAATATTGAAAAGATTCACAACCCTAGATAGTTTTTAATATTGAATTTTCTTAAAACTTACTTTCGAACAATTTTATTTACTTGTCTTTAAATTTAGAATCGTCGCCATTTCAAATCAATCAAACAACCTGTTAGATACTAGTAATCATTTGACCTCATAAAATTAATAGTTTTAGGTATTAAGTCCTCGTGGGATCGATACTTTTTATACTACTTGAACGATACGTACGCTTGCGTTATACGTGTGTGTTTACGCCGGTCAAGTTTTTGGCGCCGTTGCTGGGGACTTATTTATCTTTCACTATTAGTTTTTAGGTTAGATACCTTTACTTGTATCTAATTTTCTTTTTACTTACTTATTGTTTTTATTTTCTTGTGTTTCAGGTTCTCATAAACTTCATGAGACGAACCAGAAGCTTTGAACTTCAACCGCTTGACCTGGAAATTGAAAGAACCATCAGACAGTTGAGAAGGGAACGCGAGAAGGCCAAGAAGCTTTAGTCAACATAGAACCTGAACCTTTGAATGTTGTACCACCAATTCCCATTCGAGACAGAACCATTCCGGTGGTTGACAGACTCATTTCTTATATTGTACTTCCTCCCTTGCCAGCAAATGCGGGTGACATCAAAACATGCATTCAGATGATTCAGCAGTCAGTTCAGTTTGGAGGAAATGCAATTGAAGACCCTAATACCCACATCAGCAACTTCCTGGAAGTTTGCGGCACTTTCAATTACAACCGAGAGGCTGAAGAAGCAATGAGACTGCGTGTTTTCCCATACTCCTTGAAGGACAGAGCTAAAGCTTGGCTACATTCACTACCACAGGTCCCATCACAACTTGGAACGTTTTAGCCACTAAATTTCTTGCAAAGTACTTTCCACCACCCAGAACTGGAAAACTGAGAAATGACATCACATCCTTTGTACAACAAGACTCAGAAACTCTCTACGAAGCTTGGGAAAGGTACAAAGATTTGCTCCGGAAATGTCCTCATCATGAGATTCCAAAATGGCTTCAAGTCCAAACTTTCTATAATGGACTTTCGGAATAATGAGAACCACAATCGATGCGGCTGCTGGAGGAGCCCTGATGGCAAAAGGAGAAGATCAAGTCTGGGACCTAATTGAAGAAATGGCCAACAACAATTCTTTGTGGCCAACAGAAAGGAGCATGATCCAAAGAATTGCAGGAATTTATGAAAGTGGAGTCAATACAGCAGTCAATACACAAGCTGGACCAGATATGCAAATTCATGGAAACTTTTACCACTGGATCCATAAGTTCACCATATGGACGAGCACCGGAACCAAACCAACTTGAAGAGACGGTGTAATTATGTCAACAGACAGGGGAAACATCCATATTCCAACACCCTACAAACCCAGGGTGGAGGAATCATCCTAATTTTTCATGGAGTAACAATTCAGGGCAAAAGAACAATCCACCACCTGGATTCCAACAGAACTATCCA